>JAPMOQ010024612.1:0-13537 GCA_026543055.1 Argiope trifasciata | reverse complement strand
AAAAAAACTTGTTAAAATATCTTGCTGAAAAATATAATTTTATATAAAATATTATATTATACATTGTTGGGTTATAATGCTATTTAACGATTTCAATTCTATTTTTGAATAAAATGAGAATAACAGACCCATGAAATAATTTTTAAATCGAATTATTTCCCATAAAAAATCCCGAATTATATAATCGAATTTTAAAAAATAATCCACTGACATTCAATCAGATCAGATTCCTTTCATTCAAATTTTATTTCAACTGACTTATTTTTCAGTATAAAAGTGGGATTTTTCAATATTTTTGCATTCATTTTTGAACTTTGTAAGTTTGTGAAATTTTGCACACTAATGCTCACTTGATGGCAATCCATTATTTTCTAATTCTCTACAATTCAGTAACTTTTTCATGTTTATTATTTTAACTATCATTTTATATATCAATTTAATTAAATTTTGATTTCATGTCCGTGGAGCCACCTTGTAGGTAATTTGACAACAACTCTTTCTCAAAATCCTATGGTGTGTATAGTTGTGAATTGCAAATTTGAGACCAAAAAATAGAAAATATGGAATTAAAAAACAATACCTCCTTTTTACCATAATAATAAAAGTGTCTTTTAAAAGCTTTTAAACCTTGAGAAAATATTTTATTTAGAAAAAAAAATTGAGGGGGGGGGATGGAGATTTCTACAAAAAACATAAACCTGAATGAAATATCAGTATGAAATATTAAAATAAAAATCAAAAAAATATTTTGAAAAAAATCGTGTTTTATATGAAATATTAGATTGCATGTTGTTGTATAATAATAGTATTTATCGTTTGCACCTTTTTTTTTTTTAAAAAAAAAGAATATCATAGTATTCAGAATCAAAAAAATTTTAAAATTCAGTTACATGTCATAAACAACCACAAACTATAGTGATTTTGTAAAAAATCCACTGAAATTTAATCAGATCAAATTACTTTATGTTTTAAATTTTTATTCGAACTAATTTTTTGGATTAAAAATGGAAGTTTACAATCTTTTTAACATTCATTTTCGGACATGGCAAGATTGTGAAATAAATTCACACTGATATTTTCTTGTTGGGAATCCATTATTTTATAATTTTAATAATTCAGTATACTATTCATGTTTTAATATTTTAATTATCAATTAATTTAATTAAATATTTATTTTTTGGCAGCTGCGCCATCTTGTAGGCAATTAGAGAACAACTCGTTTTCAAAATCCTATAGCAGGTATAATAATAAATTACAAGTTTGAGTTCAAGAAATAAAATAATAGAAATAAGAAACAATATCCCTTTTTATTACAATAATAAAAGTGTATTTTAAAAACCTTTAGTTAACTTGAAAAGTAAAATGTTATTAAACAAATTTTGAGAGTGGAGGAGAGTGATTTGCTACCAGAAAAATAGCTTCTAAAGTATTTTAACATCTGAGAGTATCAGTAATTAAATAATAAAACTATGGTTGTGTTTCAAAAAATACTCAATACCTTACATATATTTGTCTTTTGCAGTAGATTTGAAAAGTCTACAATAATTTTCAGTTGCTGAAACTTTTGTTGAATTGCTAAGACACTAAAGTGGGCTACATGAAAGAAACGAAACCTTGTTTTTCGAAGTAATAAAACTTTATGGGATACCATTAAGTTTTCTAGAAGCATTAGATTCTTTTTTTCCTCTCGTTTAGTTTGAATTTTGTAGTAGGCATTAGTTAAAAAAATAATTTGGTTTGGATAAACTCGTGAGAATATCTACCTTTTCTTTTGTGTAATGGTCAATTTTGTATATACTAAAGCAAACAACTTTGTGCCAACATTAAATTGCTCAGTTATTTAGAAAATAGTTCCCTTTATTTCTGTGTAATATACTTTTATAGTTTGGTATACATTATAAAGATAAAATGAGCTTTTTTAGGCTACTAAAGTTAGTGATATAAATGTCTATACTTAAATTATATCAATTTGTAAACTTTGAGTCTATGTTCGTTTTTGCTATTTTTACAACAAAATGTATACTATTAAAACGTTAACAGTTGTAGAAATGTTATGCAAAGCATGTATCGTAGTTTGCATCTTTAAATTAGGGGAATGCGTGACTAGTTATAGCATTTATTTTTGAAACTTTTAATCAGAATTTTGTCTAAATATTCTTCTTATAATAGGCCCTACATCACTATATGGCTGACCAAAACAGGTATTGAGAAATAGTGCTCATGAGTTCCGTTTTAATTAACTAAACAGAAAAAAATATTCCGTAAAAGATAAATTAATTGATTTTTTAAATATTTTTAACTGTTCATTTTGATTTTTAAAAATTGTTTGTATTTTTTATAAAGTAACGTTTTTTACCAATTAGCCAGATCCATAAAGGGGCAAATTGTAGCATATCAAGATTTTAATTTGATGTAGTTCGACCTTCTATTTAATATAATTTAATTCACAAACATCAAATTCCTCCCTTAAGAATTATCTTTAAATGTGTCTCAAGAAATCTTATTTAATAAGGAATTTATTTATAAATCTCTCTTCCTAAATACGCCTCCTTCTAAAGAAGGAAGTGAAAACAGACTCAAGCAATATAATTAATAACAATATAAATGAATTGAAAATAAAAGATTTAAAAAGCAATCCAACAAGAAAACAGGATGTAGAAAGAAAGTTTTTATCAGAACATAGAGATTCAGGAAAAAAAAAAAAAAAAAAAAAAAAAAAAGAATGATTTTGACCTAATTTGCAAAGATGCTTGCAGCTAAATTTGATATTTTATTATAATATAGTACATTGCTTTATTATAGTATAATATAGTATAGTTATTTTGATACTAACCATGTACTTTTGAACCAGCTGGTTCGCCATGAGTAATGCGTTCTGAAATTTCCAATTAAATCATATATTTTTTAGCCAAAAATTAAGAAATAGTTAAAGTTAAAAGAGTCAGTTATTAGTAGTTAAAGAGTCGGTAACTTTATTCGGAAAACCTTTTTGAGTTTAATGCTCTAATAAAAATGTTTTTTTTCGGTGATATTGCCAAAATGTTAAATATGTTTTTTAAAGAAAGCGAAAAAGGGAAAAATATATTGAATTAATGATTCAGATATTGCAAACCATTACAGAAATATGCCATTAAATCGGAATTTAAATGCATATCCTGTCTAAATTCAATCAGGTTTACTGTAAATAAAGATAATTTATGGAATTAATGATATAAATATTGCAAACGATTTCTTAGAATCCTTTGCCTTGCATTTATTTTTATAGAAGATATCACATTTTATATTTATGTTATTTTATCCAGTCACGTGCTGAAAATTGAATTTCTTTAGATTTGATTTACGATGATAGTTGTTGTTTTTTCATTTGAACTTCCGGCATTGTTTTATTTTATTTTATCCAGTCACGTGCTAAAAAAAACGTGGTTAAAATATATCTTTAAAAATTCGTTAAAAATAGAAGTTTGAGTTATACATTTAAAAAACTGATACCATTAGAAAGCTATTTTTTTAATCTTTAAATTGATGTTAAAATCATGTTTGTCCGATAATAATTTCGGAAGTTATAGCGGAAAAACGTCGAAACTTCGCTTAAATTTTAATTAATTCAAATTTTAATTAAAAATTCAAGAAAAGGGCTGCGAGGTGCACATTCCCGACCTCCAAGGTATACATGTACCAAATTTGGTAGTTGTACGTCCAACGGTCTGGCCTGTAAAGCGTCAACACACACACACACGCACACACACCACACACACACACACACATTGAGCTTTATTATAAGTATAGATGATATAGTATAGTTATTTTGATACTAACCATGTACTTTTGAACAGCTTTCAAATGATGAGGATAGAACATGAACTGGCTTCCCATTTTCAATCTTTCGTTCCATATTTAAGAGAATACGTTTATTCCTAATAGCACACTAGATGTCAGTGTTATCACATATCTTCAATGAAATTGAAGGGAGTCGAACCAGCGTTCCATAATCAAGATAGTTAAAAAAATATCACCATGTCCCATGATTTATTTCAAGAAAAAAGTGTTTCAAAGCATAATTCAAAAACTTGCGATTGGAAGTATCTAGTACTTGCGTACACTACAATTCTAATGCTGAATGACTCGTATGGTGATTTTTTAAAATAATAATTTTTTATATTTTACTGCAGATCACTTGACAGCAAATATTATCATCATGCCAAGCATTAATAATTACCAAATGTCTTGTGTATCTTAGTAAAAAAAAATTTTTTTAAGCAAATTATTTTAAATATTGCTGCTTTAATCGCAATAGTCGACATATTTTGAAAAACTATTGATACTAAACTAAAAAAAAATGTTCTGTGTTATTTCTTGCATATAATTAATGAATATTTAAATTATAAAAAGTAGTTGTAATAAAGAAATCATAAATAAATTTTAAGAAATAGGTAAAATTTCGGAAACTTATAACTATCTCGTCAATTGAGCAATAGCGCTATAAATCTGCAATATCGCTTCTTTGCATTGTTTGTCTCGTAGTAAGGGAGAGTATTACTGATATTTTAATGAAGGCTGAATGGATGACAGTGACCTGCGGCTTTGGTGATTATTTTGTTACGAAATTGGCAATAAAAATAAAAGAATTAGGGCTATATCTCTATTAGAAATTGAGATAAGTTGACTTCTGTTGAAGATTCGATATCCTACCTCGGATATAATTTAAGGAGAGACTGTCAGCAAAACTGAATGTACTCTCTTTTTTAAATATTTATCTCGAAATGAATACTCCACTTATTCAATGGTTATTAACGTTTGAATTCGGGAAATTCATGTTACTCACTTGGGGACTTTGTTCGTGTTTTGTTCACAAAGGTGACATTAGTTTTGCCACTCGTATCGCTTGGCGACTTGACTCGAGTTTGACTCACATTGACGACATCTTGCACCCTTGCAACGGAAAAGTACGTAAGTGTAGTTTTAGACACTTCTGCTACATTTTGCTGGCTTTATGTTTTTTTCCTAGAATAAAGTATGAATATTTTTTATCATGTTTGTTGGATTAATTTTTATCGTACACCCACTGGAAGATGACAATAAGAGTACAAAAGGATAATCATGTTTAAACGTTTGCGGTTTATTGATTGGTTGATTCATGTTTCTCATATTTATTCAAATGTTTTTGCAAATTTTAAAGGATAAAAATATTTTATATTAACATCAAAGTAAGAGTTTTGCTCTCGTTTTTATTATTTTAATTTTATTAAGTATTATTTATTTTTATTAGGATATTTATTTTTTTAAATTTTTATTAGACATCTTAATTTGCATCTTCAGTAATTTGTAGTAGACTGATTCCATTAAATTCCTAATTTTTTGTCTTAATGAAGCGCAAAAGAAAATTGTAAGGAAATATGCCCGATTTTAATAGTTTCAGTTATCGGGAAAGTCAATATTTTGAATGAATAAAATAGTTGCAAATGGTAGAGAGTTTGAAATGAAATTAGATCTATAAATAAATGAATTCTGTGAAGATTTCCAAATACAAGCCTTTTTGACAATTTGATATAAACTAATAAAAACTTCAATTTATCTTTAAGAATTTTAAAAGAATTAGTAAAAGGTTGAAGCTTTCTTGGCGAACAATGATACTCAAATACGTTTTTTCAAGTTTAATCTACCAAACTTTTATGGCATATAAATTTTATAATAGTTCTGTCTTCCAGTTAAAATTAAAATGAGTACAATATATGCCATCATGTCAATAATTTAAAACAAACGTTAAAACCATTATTGAAATATATATAAGAGAAAAGCTTATAAATTACTTATTTTTTTATCCTTGATGTTTCATACCAAAGCTGAAAGCTTTCACACTCAATCTATGATAAATAAAATATTTAAAATCAATTTTTAGAGAATTTTGTCGAATGCTATACAGCTAATATCAAAGTACATTAACGTTCATACACAGCGTAATTAGTAAGTGCATTTCATTTTTAATAAACGAAATGAACGCACTAAAGCCATTATTTAAAAATTTATAAGTCATTTATTTCTTTGTATCTTGATAATTCAGATTCATATTAAAAATAAATGTTTTACTCTGAATCTATGAGAAATACATTTCTTTGAATTTACTTTTATAGACTAATAAAGAATTTCATAGAATATTTTTATAGTACAGATAATTTCAACAATATTAGCATTGAAAATCCTGAAATTCTGAGGCGTGTATTCTTTAAAATATCAAGCCAAAACAGAGCGAATTCATTCAGTAACAGAGATATTATTCTTTAACTTCTATACATCAGAATATCAGAATGAATATAATTAATTAATCAGGACTGAGTAAATTATTTTAAAGTCGCTGAGTTGCTAATAAATTTAACACTTTTTTAAGAGGGTCAGCTTAGTGGAAATGAAAAACATTTTATCATGTAACATTTTTTTTTTCTTGGCAACACATTTGTCGGTTTTTTTTAGTAATTTTGTAAGAAAGCTTATCTACAAAAATAATATGACAAGCCCTCCCACACATATAATTCTTTATTTCTCTGTCTCCTTAAATCTGCTAAATATAAATGGCGTAAATAATTCGTTCATTATTTGTCAGCTTTTGTGTGGCTGGGAAGAAAACTAAATGAGAGTTCTTTGAGAGGATTATCGAATGCGTGACTGCAGAAAAGGCGGGAAAATAATCATAATAAAAAAGAACGTAGAAAAGAATCCTTTTAAGAAAGATCGAAACCCCAAATTCTCTCCTTGCCGCGGACTTGGTACACTTTCAAAAAAGACTAAAACTAAAAAGCCAAGACACGGAATTAAAAAAAATAGTAATAAAAGGAATAAAAGAACGAAAGGTTGAACTCTTCGAACAAAATCAGCTTTTACTACGGTATCAATAAAAGCACAGCTCTTCTTCTGCTTCTTCTTCTTTGGGGGCTTCTTAACAGAGTTGAAAAGCCTTGCCACTTAAAACGAACGCAATGAAAGATAAAAAAAAATAAAACAAAAAAATGCACAAAAGAAGTAGAAGAGAATGAAAAAGAACCAAATTAATAACGGACCATTTTGCTCAAGCCCTTTCTCTGATGACATTAAGCTGGGATGATGAGAAAGAAAAAAATTCCCACCAAAAAATACAACAAAAAAATTCTGAAGAAAAGAATCGTTGGAAGGGTAGAGAGAGAGAAGAAAAAAACGGAGACTAGGAAGGAATTAAAAAAAGGTAGGGTGCGAAGCCTAATTAGAGCATCCACCAATTAATTCCACACAAAACAGCAGCAGCAGCAGCAAAAACCACTGTTCCATCCTGGAGTTGATTCCTGTTGGGAACGATGGTAGACCATAAATTTAGATGACAGATCCCAATGTTAGGGATAAATTGTTCCACATTTCGCTCTATACGTTTGCCAGCTGTTAGCGCCGGGAACTAGCTAATTAATATTGATCCGCACACCAGCTATCCACAAAGAACCAACGGATTCAACAATCGTGCGATCCGTAGTTTTAATAATATCAGGTGCTTTTAATCGAGTTCGCTCTCTCCCTTTTGCAGTAGCCACTATTAAAGCGGAGGGTGGGTGAAGGATCGATCGTACTGCATGCAGCTTTTGGGCCCCACGATTTTTAGATATTTTCAATAAATGATGAAAGAATGATAGAGAGAAATTAATTAACTAGAAGACAAGGCTGGGAAGGGGGGAGGATATTTACCCTTATCGCACAACAGGTGATACATATTTTCAGGCGACACTTTGAGATTGAGTGGGCTTAAACGGCAAATCCATCGCTTAGTCCAACCCTCAACCCAAGACTTGTTATTTTTTTTCCATTTGCTTTTTCCTAAGAAAAATAAATTGCATCTTTTTTTTTTTATTGTTAATATTGAAAACCGGTGCCGAAGTGCTCCTGATTAAAACCATCTTTAAACCATCTTTTTTAACACCAATAAAATTGTTATATATACATTTTAGACAAATCTCTGGGAATCAAGATCTTCATTATTTAACTGTCTAAAATTGAAAGAGTTTTCCACTTTTTCTAAGAAAAAAAAATCAATTAAATTATACTTATTAACATAGTAGTTACTAAGTTGAAGAATACAAAATAATACATGCAGTTTTCGGGCTATTGGAAACTGTATGAAATGAACAACTACGAATCAGCAACTTGTTAAAAGTAGATGATACTGCAGATGTTTTTTTTCCTTGAGTTGAAACGGTGAATCATCCGTTTAACCCAAATCGAAACTGGTCGTTTCTTTTCTCAATAGCTTTTCACTAAAAAAGCAATTGCACTTTTTTGCATTGTATTTATCGAAAACGAGCGCTGAAGTGTTCTATTTAAAACCATCTTAACACCATTCAGATTTTGATGCAAATTTTTAGACACTTCTTAGAGAATCTATAGGTGTGTGGTTAAACATAAATAGTTCTCCGTTTTTTAAGTAAAAATCAATCAACTAATACTTATTTATGTAATAGTTATGATGCTGAAGATATGTAGTGCTGGCGTCCTCGCCTATGAGTAGCGAGGCTTCTATGCTATCTGAAAGTCCCATGTTTGGGCATGGTTGTTCTTTATACTATTTCCTAAATGTGAGGAATGTGAAACCCATGAGTCCACGCATAAAAAGGGGCTGTGAGAGCGAGTGAGTGAGCGTCATCTTCGCATGAGCTGGAAAGACTTCTGCTCTCGGGTGCTCAGGGTCTCAAAAGCTACTCGGCTTGAAATTGTTGACTTCGCCAGCGGCTTGTCTATGACAAGTGCAATAAGAAAAAACAACAGAATTATAATATTACTTAAAAATGCTGCGAAGAAGATCTAAATGAAAGCATATTTAAAATAATTTAGGTCACCGAAAGATCAGCACCACCTCTTAACCAAACACTTGACTAATTTTTAAAATTTTATTTCATCAGAAAATTCACAACCCTTAGATATGTTGCTACTGTTTGACTCAGTCGTACCATTTCTCAAGGCTTTATATTGAAAACTCCAAAGAAATAATAAAACTTTGAGGAGAAACTACAACAAAATCTTCAATTCAAAACTATTCAGATAATTTTTATTTCTTTTGAGTGCTTATGATGTTAATATTCAACATCAATGATCATCCGAAATTACAATTTTCTAAATGTACTGTAAAATGAAATATTAATATAATTTCCAATCTTACCAAATGGACTCATTGACCAATTTTATTTGGCATTTTCAAAATGGAACCGCGTGCCCAAAAACTATACCGTATTAATATTATTTCCATTATCAGCCACTTAGCCTGAATAACAACGAAATTAAAATAAGGTATTCTTATTATAAAAGTTTAAATTTTTGATTATAAAATTTCATTTAAAAAATTTTAATTTCCTATTTCATAAAAGTTGGCTGACACTGCTAAATTAGTATTATTATCTTGTTTGACTAAAACGGTTGGTCGGTGAAGGCAGCAAACTTATTTAGTAGAAAAATAGTGCAACATTATTAATAAGTATAAACTTCAGAAAAAAAATTTCATTTTAAACTTCTAAAAATCAAATTATTAGTAGAATTTTTGTTTAAAGAAGGATCAATAGCAAACGATAAAAAGACTATATTTCAATTAAAATTTTGCACTGGGGTTTTAGGAATCTGAATTGCTTTTCGTAATACGAGTCTTCCTACTCTATTTTTCTTTTCTTTCTGAGATCGTCCTCAGAAGCAACAAACTACATCTAATTCAGCCCTTCGCTTCCACCCTCGTCTAGGGCGGAGGATGGATGGGCGTCGGAACAAAACCACGAATCCACGAAACTTTTGTCTCCACGCGGCGAAATTCCTCAAGGGAGGAATTGAGAATGGCTCCCCGGCGGTCCAGAAAGAAAACCAGAAGGAATAAATAGTTATTAGATTCCTGCGATCACAATTGAACTAGAACAAAAAGGAAAGAGTTGAGGAGGAGGAAGAAACACACAAACAAAAAAGATGGAAGGGAAACTTTGTTATCCAAACTTCTGATCGTGCTTAGGGAGGTAATATATCAATAAATTGTTTGACTGGCTCTCATATTACATGAAGTGGCAGTTGAAAATTTATAAATAATTAGTTTTTGCTCTATAAATTCACAGAAAGTCACTGTTGGGACAAAATGGCTATCTTAGAGCATGCCTAGAGATGATTTAAAACCAGATCCTACAGAAATGTAGAGAATGAATTCAGAGGCCACTTAAGCATTTTAGGCAATCTGAACATCCATTGTTACATCAACAAGAAGGAAAGAATGGAAATCGAATGATATTGGCCATCAGCGGCCACTTAAGCATGCTAGGCAATCTGGACAGCCATCGTTACACCAAGAAGAAGAGATCACTTAGAACTCAATTATATTGGACATCAGCGGCTACTTAAGCATTCTAGGCAATATGAACAGTCATCGTTACATCAACAAGAAGGGATAAAATTAAATTCTATTGGCCATCAGCGGCCGTGGTAGAATTCTCTAAACAGTAGATATGCATTTCATGGAGCAGGAGGTGAATCGACACCTTAGCCTTAATATAAAGTTCAAACAAAATTTTGGAAGAATTACGTTCAAACGAAAGATGCCTGTCTGGTTGCACGAGTATAAGTTAACACGATAGTTGACAGTTGGATGGATACAATTTTGTTCAAAAATTTAACATTTAAAGTGCTTATATGTTTTTAATTTGCATCCAAATCGGTCAAAAGGATTTACCACCTGTCAATCTCACAAGCATTTAACGCCATAGCTTGAAAATATAATTAAATGTGTAAGAAATTGATATATGACGTTATGACTACAATTGTGTTTTAGAGTCTAATTTATTTTCCATCGGTCCAGAAAAATTGATATAAATTACATATTTAGTTTTATGACACTTGTATATCAAACGCATTTCAGAAATTGTACCAAAAAATTGCTAAAGACCGCATGTTAACACATTAAAGGCGGGAGTTGTATTACTACCTCGTTACCTAGCATACTTTCGTCAAGATCCCCCGCCTTTAATGTGTTAATACAACATTTCATAATTATTGTTCGACAATAGTATGGGATTAACAATCCACAAGCAATATAATAAAGACTATACGAGAACGTTTCAAAGAGATCTGCTGGTTAAAATTTATAATTGTAAGTAATTAAAGATTTTAATTAGTGATAAGAATATTTAAATATTAATTCCTATTTAAATTAAGAGTGAAATAATGAGATTATTTTAGTAATTATTGTATAAATTTATATCACATTTTGTGATTAACAACAAAATTCAAACACAAACGTAATGCAATTTTTCTGAGCTTATTAGGTGAAAGTTTTTAAAGTACGTCTAATATTCAATGAAAAATACGTGCTTGCGTCTAATTACCGAACTACTGGATTACATCCTCTTTCTACGTCTAATTAGAGGAAATGGAATAATTTTTTTAAAAAAAATGGGATAATTTTAATAGGTGGCATAAATACAAAAATCATTAAAAAAATGTTCTACAAAGCGCATTATTTTATTTTATGATGTCTTTTGTCTTTTTTTCCCCAAAAAAATATCGAGAAAGTTACTAAAAAAAAGAAGGAAATAACCTTAAAAAATAACGGCGGCATTTCACATGACCCTTTACTGTTGCCACTTCCAGATTGCATAGGAGAGAAAATTAAAATTAAAAACAAAAAAAGACAGAAGAAAACGCTCAAGATCTCATCAGGGAAGACGATATGTTTCAACTCCATAAAGAAACCATCCAACTAATGCAAATGAACAAAGTGATTAGCGAGAAACAAAAAGCGGTACACTCCAAAGTATCTCCCAGAAAAGAGGGACGGAGGAGGATGGGGGGTATAAAAAACGGGAAAAGAATCCGACATGAATAGCAAATACACGTCATTTGCTCTTGTCGTTGAACATGCCCATTTATCAGAAACAGCAACGTTCATTTGCATCAAGCTATTATGCGCACACCTAAAATCACCACTTTTTATATCACCACGTTCTCCAAAGAGAGCTTTGTTTCGTAATAAAATGTGGATACTATCTTTTCCTTCAGTGTCTCCTTTATTCGCATCTTCATAGGGGAGTTTCTTTATTAGTCTTGTTATGTTTTCGGCACAGGCTATAAGGAAGCGAAATTATGATGCAAGGACCACACCTTTTTATGTGAAATTATTAAATTTATGTTAAAGATATGGGCGTTTTTTCCCCCTTCGCCTGCTACTAACATATCATATAAGCTATAAATCCTAGTTTTTTCCTTATGAAATAGCATCATCAGGAGGGGAAGGTTCTTTTTTTTGTCTATTAAAAGGAGAATTATTGGCTAATCGCTTAGAAGCTTAGAAATATTACATGAAGTATACTGAGTGTTTTAGTAACGCATTAGTCCAGTCAAAAGGGAATAAATTTTAATGTTTTATTCATTTTTTTTTGTTGATTGTTAATCTTAACAAATGGAACCATTGATTAAAGAGTAAGTGTTTGATTCATCTTTAATATACAGAGGCCGAAAACCATTTGTTTTTCCATCTGAAAGTTATTTTCATTCTACCGATGTTTCTTTTTTTTCTAATCTATTGACTGACAGAACTCGCAGTAATTGATTCCTTCAAGAGTTTTGATTTTAGAACACGAAGCAAAATTATGTATCTAATCAATTGTAAATATTTAGGTTAAAAAAATTACTGTTTGATTTTTTTTGTAATGTTATGGTCATTATTCATAACACGACACGGAAAAGCTGCTATCTTTAAACATGTTGTATCTCTAAGAAGTATTTAAAATATGGAAAAGAAATACCAAAAATAATCGTAATAACCAAAAATAATACAAAAGTCATAGTAAAAATTTCTTGTTCGAGTGTCTTAATTTCAAACGCATGAAACTAAACTATGCAGTTAGACAATTGCTACTATTTCAGTTCTAAAAATTTCTCAGTTTGATTTGCAAGTTGCAATTTAAGATGACTTAACTTAGTCACTTTTAAAGTCATTATTCAGAACACGATAACAGATAAGCTTCTGTGCTTTAACATGTTGTATCTCTAAGAAACATTAAAATAAATTGTAGAAATTCCAAAAATAATTTCCAAAATGAATTAAATCTATTTAAAAAAATGAGAAATATATTAACTTAATACTTTTTAATTGCTTAGAAATATTACTTCAACTATATTTAGTGTTTTAAACAGATTAAAAACATTGTCCATAAGGCCAAAGGAAGGAGAATAAATTTTAATGTTCTTTTTACTTAAAATTCTTTAAAACTTTAAAAGCATTTAATTCTTAATTCTTTAATTTTTAATTCTCTATTTTGAATTCTTTAAATTTAAATTCATTCTTTTATTTTATTTTGGATTCGTCATGCATTTCTTTTTCAGTTCCTACTATTATTTTACACTCTCCATATATATATATATATATATATATATATATATATATATATATATCTTGTTCAAATTTTCAATAGTGAATGAAATACTTTTTTTTCATCCACTCGAATTCAAAGACATTTTTTTAAATTTGTAGTTTGGCACTACAAGTTTTACAGTTTCTTAAATATTAATT
>JAPMOQ010024595.1:0-14145 GCA_026543055.1 Argiope trifasciata | reverse complement strand
TGTAAATTTAACATCAAAGAAAATTACGTTTTTAATGGTATTAACTTCTATAAACAAGTAAAAGGAATTCCTATGGGAACAGCTTTTTCTAGTGCATTAGCTAACATCTTCTTACATCACTATGAAAAAAACCTCATGAAACACAACTCAATTAAAGGCTGGAGATATATAGATGATTTACTTCTAATAAATGTAGATAATCCTAATGTAGTTATTAATTGTTACCCAAAAGATTTAGTTTTAACTAAAACAAATGAAGATCAAAATAAAGCTAACTATCTTGATTTAAATATAGAAATATCTAATGATAAAACTTTAATAGGCATTTACGATAAAAGGGATGATTTTAACTTTAAAATAATAAAACTTAGTAATTATCATTCAAATTTAAACTCTAAAATTTTCAAAAACCTAATCTTTTCACAATTTAACAGAATTAAAAAAATTTGTAACAATAAGATTTCTTACATTGCAGCAACTAATAATCTACTTAAAAACTTAAATACTAATGAATTTCCAAAAAACTTTTGCAATATCGAATCATTAATTATAAAACAATTATATAAATTCTAACTAAATAACTAGTTTTACTCAAAAGATGGCGCTCCTAGGGTTCTTTTTGATGACGCTGTTTATGACCGAACAATTACAGATATAGTATTACACTTTTTATTATGTTCGTTCTCGGCTAGTGTTTAAAGAAGCGTTTGTAGCTAGGTGAGTGTTTTTTCTACTTTCTTATTTTATTTTATTCTTGTGACTGTCAGATTTACTGTGATTTTTGGTTTCAGTTTTACTTATTTTATAAAGTCTATTTTAAAATATATGATATGTAAAATTTTAATTTAGTTTTTTGTCTTTATACATTCTTGTATTGACAAATTTCTTTTTATGGTTTCATGTTTTGTTGGTTGCTGTGACTTTGTTCAAATTTGATGTGTTTTCTTGTATAATACTATCTCCAAAACCTCAATATTCTGGGATTTTCGGGTCACGAGGAGTCAATTTCTTGACGAAAGTCAGACTCTTCACAGAAAAAATCCCTGGTTTGAATCCCTGTCTGAGGGTGACCCTTGAGAAAGTCCTCAGACCGGATTCTTTATTAATTGTTTCAATCATTCTAATATTTATATTTTGTCTTGTTCGAATCCGAAATAGTTTTTGGTTCAGTTTCCTTAATTAGTTTCGTTTTCCCTTATATTGCTAATTTATGTGATTCATCAGTATTTTGGTGGTAGCAGCTTTCTTTGTAGTATCTGTTATTGGAAAAATGGTTGAAATCGTTCATATTATGTCATAAATATTTTAAAAAATAATTCAAAATTGATTATTTTCTTTCTAATAAATATTTAATTTTAATCTTTATTCATTGGGAGAAAGAAAGAAGTTTTCCTAGTTTTTTTGTGTGAAAAAGAATTCCAATTTATTTTTCTGTAATTTAAAGTGAATACAATGGTTTTTAAAAGGCATTACCGGTTCACGGTTATTTAATTTCACATGGAAATAGAAAATTTTATTTCTTGATATTTGGTTTTAGTAGAGAAAAAAAACATTAATAATGTTCTTACAAATGCATAAAGAGCCTCCATCGGAAAGTAAAATGAAGTAATGCAAAGAAAGTATTTCGACACAATGAAATATTCGTCTTTGAAATTTAACTTCAAAGAAAATGCAGAGAAACATTATTTACATTTCAACGCGAAAGATATTTCATATTTCAGAATAAATTCGAAATGCAACTTTTTATTTGAAGTTATATATATAATATAAAAGAAGGAATGATTTTAATAAAAACTTTAATACATTGAAAAAACTTTAGACTTTTTTCAAAGAATGTTAATACATCTTCTGCTAAATACCATTAAAGGGTAACAAATTTTTTTAAGATTCAAATTCTAAAATAAATAATCTTATAATAATGTTAAAAAGAAAAATTAACTTTTTCTTTAATATTTAAAATTCTAAAATAAATTTAAACAAATTTAGATATTTTAAAAATTTTAACCTAATATATTTAAACTATCAGCTTCGAACTCTTACAATAAATAAAACGCAATTTTATAGCAGAATTTCTCATTTAAAAGACTTTTTTTTTACTTTGAAACAAAAACACAATGAACTTTCTAGATTAGTACACCAACAAATTAAAATTAAACGTTAGCGGTACAAAAGACACGAGAACAAATGTTAGTTTAAAAAAGCATTTGTTTAATCTTCACGCAATAGAATGGAAAACATTTTTTTTACCGAAATCTAAGCTTTTGAAATCAAGCTTTAATTTTTTTCATTATAAAGCAAACCTTATCCAAGCTCTTTTCTATATCAAATTCATTTAAATTTTTTTATGCAGTTTAAACAAGATTATTTTGGAATGGATTTGTTTTAAACAGCACTGGCTGAAAAAAACCTTTTTAAGTTTTTTATTATTGAAAGAGAATCTTTAAAATAATCGTTTGATGGAAAAAAAATCCAACAAAACATTTTAGAGCTCAAATATAAACTTCATTAAAAATAGAAGCTTTTTTTCTATTCGGTTGCGGCAAATAATTATTTTACAATATTTTTAACTACATTTTATAAAATTCAAAAAGAAAATGATAATATATTTTAAAAGTTTTTTTACATTTAAAGATTGACAACATTTCCTTATTCATTAGCCATTAGGCACATAGTTATAATTTTAACCCTTAGTATCCTGATTTACGAAAGTAATTTATTTTTAATATTACTGTGTTTGCTTGAGGGTCTAGATGAAGGGAAAAATAGCTAAAGAATTAGTAGGAAGGTTTTATGTAGGGCGGAATGCCTGAAGTATCAAAATTGATACTCACAAAAATAGCGCTAGTTTCTTCAAGTAAAACATGCTCTCGCAAAAAATAATTATATCATAGCGAAAATAATATATTCACTTACCTCAAAAGTATTTATATTCTTCAAAAAAAGAAAATATATCAAATTTGTATTCAACAAAACTTTTAGTAAAATGTGTTTACTTGTTCACTTTTCCGCGCAAGTAATATGTCATAAATAAAATAAAACAATAATGACATTTGATTTTTTTTAAATTTCGTTGGAAAGAATATTATACAACAGTAAAATACGTACAGCCAACCTATAAAAAAAACTAATAGTAATGTGAAAATTAGGTTTAAAAGATTGTTATCAAAATTGAAACTCTAGGTTATTAAGGGTTAAAGGGCAAATTCCTATAGCGAAAGTAATAAAATAAAATAATTGCTTGCATGCTAAAATAGTGATGTAATTAGAGTAGAATAAAATAAATTCAATTATAACATTAAATAGCATGTTAAAATCTCTATTCTTGAAGCTCTTTCGAAAATTCCCTAATGTAATTTTCTACTTCTAAAATTTGAATTATGTTAATTTTGAATATTTTTTTAATGACGCTATTGCTTTAGGATCGATAAATCAAAAAATATAAGCACAACATTTAAAAAAAAATTCTACTGAAATATTGATTGTTTAATGAAAGAAGCTTAGGTACGTAATGTTTGAAAACGAATGTTTAATTCAAAAGTATAATAAATTTGATGTGACATATCAGAAATGTTCGATATTCAGTTCCATTGATGCAAATGGTGGCTGAATTTTATGATTTCATATTAAGAGACTTTATGGCAAATAGAATTGTTAGTTTTTTTGTTTATTATCAGCGGATTTTTTCTGCAGTTGTAATAGCTTTTTCTCCTCATTTTTGTATGCCAGTTATTTTAAAAAATTAACTAGTAAACTCCAGGAACAAGTTGATTATTACTAATTATCTATATATTCAAAGTGCTTGCATAGTTATTATTAATCACAGTCGGATTCACTCATTTTAATTTTCTTATGAAAGCTTATGATCACTATGTATGACATTTGTTCCCTGACAATTTCCAGTTTTACTTAAAATATCAAATGACATCTTTCTCTAATATCTACGAAAGGAAAGGAAACTTTGACAGTGTCCCCAATCCTAATTATTACACCGGTTTCGCCAATTTTTATTTTATACAAGCACTATGATTGTTAAATGAGCCATCAGTAAGTGCATGCTCTTTACTTCTATAATTTTGGGAAATTTTTCGAAATAAAACTGAGTTTCCCATCGCCACACCTAGACTTATTTCAACAGTTTTTATCATTTATTATCGCCTGCATCAATATTTTTGAAAGTATAATTAGTTAAACAGAATGTGCAAACATAATATGATAATCGATAACACGTATAAAGGCATGGTTATAATAGAAGTTGGGGGAAAATGTTTAAGAGTGATCAAGTTGCATTTCATCTATACTTATAATAAAGCTCAATGTGTGTGTGTACAGGCCAGACCTTGGACCTACAGCTACCAAATTTGGTACATGTATACCTTGGAGGTCCGGAATGTGCACCTCGGAGCCTTTTTTTCGAATTTTTTATTAGAATTTGAATTAATTAAAATTTAAGCGAAATTTCGACGTTTTTCCGCTATAACTTCCGAAAATAATATTGCACAAGCATGATTTTTATATCCATTTAAAGATTAAAAAAATTAGCTTTCTAACGATATAAGTGTTTTTAATTTATAACTTAAACTTCTATTTTTAACGAATTTTTAAAGAAATATTTTAACCATGTTTTTATCACGTGACTGGATAAAATAAAAGAATCCCGGAAGTACGAATAAAAAAAAATATCATCGCAAAATAAATCTAAAGAAATACAACTTTCAGCACGTGACTGGATAAAATAAAATAAATATAAATTGTGATATTTTCTTTAAAAAATAAATGCAAAGCAAAGGTTTCTACAATCGTTTGCAATATCTATATCATTAACTCAATAAATCTTTTTTATTTACGGTAAACCTGATTGAATTTAGACAGGATATGCATTGAAATCCCGACTTAATGGCATATTTATGTAATCGTCTGCAATATCTGTATGATTAATTTAATACTTTTTCCCCCTTTCTCGCTTTCTTTAAAAAAACATATTTAATATTTTGGCAACATCATCGAATTTTTTTTTAATATTTTGGAAGCATAACCGATGGTTCAAACTGACTGATTTATAAAATTAAAGAATAATATTAGGAAAAGGTGTACTTTTAGAACTTTCCGTCCATCATCTTAAAGAAAATATTTATTTCAGGCCAATACATGCCCGGAATTACTTCACGGCTAATGAATATGTGATTTAATTGAAAATTTTAGAACGTATTACTCATGGCGAACCAGCTGGTTGCCAAAGGCAGCTAGTATGAAATAAGAGCAAATATAATCTGTGGTTAGGGAGCAATGGCATGATGTATTTTTTCCTTCGTAGAATGTACAATAAAGTAATATTTTTCAGATTTCTTTCAAAAAGTGGATATTGTTGGCTACCATTGATGATATATCTTAGGATCTGGAATTTTTATATAGAATAAAAATAGCGAAATCGGACTAATACATTTGATTGAGCCCCGATTCTTTGGTTTTCTCAAATAGTTTAAATAAGTAGATAAAAATTGATATTTTAAAATTATTTTTAACATAAATTTTAATCTTAATTCTTTATACAGCTTATTATTTATTCAATGCTATATCCTAAAACTATATTTTTATATTAAAAACAGCTTTTATCTAGCTTTAAGATGGAGGTTTCATCCAAATTATCATTGGACCATAAAAAAATTATAAGGTATGAATTTATTGCCAATAATTATGCAACAATATGGTTACTTTGAAATATTATAGCCAAGAGGATCCAATATATTTGATCCAGGTTTCTAATTCCCTCTTTGAATAACGTTGCCGCCAGTGGTAAGGTGCCTTTGGAAACACTCCATTAATCTAGAGGCTTTATCCTTCAAGCCAATTTTTTAACTTCTGGGAGAGATGAAAATCAACCCTTAGCTCTAAACCTCATTCTCGACAAAAGGGGAAAATGACTCGAGTAATGTTATTGTTCAGCAAGTTGATCCAGTGGTTCTAAAGAAACGAAGGATACTAGAATGCTAGATAAGCAAACTGGCCGAATAGCATGCCGAAATTGTAACTTTGGAAAGGAATTCTAAGACATTCTAGCTCCCATTTTTTACTCCGAAAAAAAAAACCCTCCGAAAAAACTTCCAGATTAACGAGAGATTCAAAAGAATGTTAAAGTACATCTCATATAGCTAGAAACAATGTTCTTTTATAAAAGATTCCGAAATATAGCGCATCAACACAACAATTTCCTTAAACTTTAAGGTGATTATGGCAAAAAATAATCATGTTTGTGTTTAAACTTTGGAAATAACTTTTGGTTGAGATTAAAAAAATTCATTTTGTAATTTATATTTTTAAAAATCTGAAATTTATTTTTTTCTATTTCATAATTTTTTAAAGAATTTATTTATTTTCTAAATTTTTTTTTCAAATTAAATGTGAAAGGCTTTTAATTATTTATCTGATGAATACTTATCTGATATTTTATTGACTGAAATGGAACACCGCAAATCGCTAGAATTTCAAAATTCTTAATTCAAACAAAATTGATTCCAGTATCATTAAATAATATTTTCGAATGTTTTTGGACTTAAAATTTCAATATCCTTTGCCCCAATAATTTGAAGATAAGCATTTTCATTTCTTTTAAATACATGGTATTATAGTTATTGGACATGTTGAATTCTAATTTTAATAAACTGCTGAAATAAAATCTGAAATAATAATCTCGAATAATGATTATTGTGAATTTAATGTTTTAGTGTTAATAATTATAACACAATTTTATCATTAAAAAATTCTATATCTCTTAAATACGGTAATTTATGGGTTGTAAATTTATAATATAATTAAATTTAGAAAATAATAAGAACAGGATTTCCAAAAAAAAAAAAAAAAAAAAAAAAACGAATTTTGTAATTGCTTTTTAACAATTCACTGGAAATACGAATTGTAAGTATAGAAGATAATTGTTTAATTTCATTTAATAAATAAAATTCAACTGTGACTTTTCATCGTTCATATAAAATGAATTGGATAATTAGATGTCTTTTATATTAAACTTAACGCTAAATTATCATTGACTATAAATATTACTTTTCTAATCATTTAGGACAAAATGAATTGAGAATTGTTAAGTTTACATTAGGAATAAAAAAAGCACAAATTTTCGTTACCATTTCAATACAAATTATTCAAAAATATATCCAAACTTTTATATATTAATTTTAAAGAAAGTAGGAAAACCATAATAATATTTTAATTTAATTTTTGGAATAGTGAATTTCATATATCCATATATTGGATAAATTATAAATAAGATATTTCAGTTTCATTAACAGCTTTTGTCAATTAGACAATTTAGGGAAAAAATGATTGTGTTGAAATTTATCCATTATTCTCAAAAATTCTTACAAAAATCTCCATTTGTTGAAAAATTAAAAGTAAATATATTTAAAGTTAGCTACATTATACAATATTATAATGTAAAATATTTCGCACAAAATTCCTTTTATGTATCATATATAAGTACTGCGCATAAAAACAATATTGATTAGCATTTTAATATATAAAAATATATATAATATGTTTAATTTGCAGGTCTAATTAGCATTTATAATTATGATTGCGATAAAGAAACATTTCTGTATGATATACTCTGTAGCGAATAAAAAAAAAGAATTTTTAATTAATTTTTACAACGCATAGTTTTTTTTTTCAATTGCCAAAAAACCCAATTTTTAAAATGTCTTTTATAAAATTTAGTTCAATATATAATTTTTAAATTTAATATCTTTTATTTCTTCTTTCTTATTCTGTTGCTGCTTTTTAGATTTATTAACAGTAAAGCTGACTTTACTGTAACAGATTTTGAAGTTATATTTTTTAGTTTTATAACAGAATTATTCTTTAAAAATTTTTAATTCTTAAACAAAAAGTATTTTTAAAATTTCAAACACATTGCAACGTTTAAATACAAGAATCTTTCATCAAAATAATAGACGATTAATTTTTAATGAGCATACTGTTATGAAAAGCTATATCAAAGAGTGTTTGAAATGCCATATGGTTTAAATAAATAAGCATTTACGCATAGTTTCTTTAAGTTACTTGATTCAAAATACTAAATTACATGAAATTATGGTAGAAAATGAAAAAAAATATACATTTAAAACATATGACATTGTTTTCAGCACGTGCATATTTTTTGCAAATGAATGCTTCACATTTTTTAACACACTTTTTGTTTAGTTAAACACACGTATATCAAATCCATGAAAAAAATATCTAAATTGAAATACTCAGCATTGAATTACGCAGCGCATTTCACGGCCATAGCGATCATTCATATCAATAATTCATAATTTCAACCAAATTAATCAAGCTCACCTTGAGTGGTAGAATCAATCGTCGTTGCAATAGACGGATCCACCAGATATGTCAACATGAGAAAATCTATAAGAAAATTCGCAGCCATTCTCACTACAGCTCCTGAATTTTCTAAAACCCTTAAAACGGTTTAGAAAAAAAAAACGAAGAAAAAATAAAAGCTCTTTTCCTGGCGATATGCTGTATTTCGGTTATACACTGCGCAGCTAAAGTTACGGGGACTAGTATACTCAAGCTCTGTTAATAGTGTGAGCTGGCCAGGATTGGGTTTGTAAAACCCTGTTACCGGCTGTCAGAGCCCATGCATTTGGAAAATCGTGGACTGTGATTGGATGAGGATGGTCACGTGGCTGCCTCTAAGGGGTCAAGAACAAATCCAATACCGCTGAGGAGTTTCGATTTTCGGGAGATACGTGGAATGAAAGGTGAAGTTCCAAGGGAATGCATGGATGGATTAATTCTGAACTGGTGTTGGCTTGTTAAATTTAAATGACAGTTGAGCATTGCAAATAATAATTATTGTGGGATGGAATTGTTAGTTTTTTTTCAAATTTAAAAGTGTTATAGAATTCAAATTTTTCATGGATGGATTTATGCAATTACAAAATCATTTTGATAAACATTTTATATGAAAGAACTAGTTTTTGCTTAATATTACAAGAAAAAAAATTGATACATCGCATTGTTCTAAGCCGATTATTATTGTCTTTAATCCTATTTTACAAGAAATAAATTAGGGTGATATAAACCATGCTCTAGATTAAAAGAAAAAATGATTAAAAAATTGTTATATAAATATATAATATAAAATAGTTTAAAAATTATGACTGTAATATCCACCATCATTCAAATCAATTGTTAAGCCGAATAAAAAATAACGAAAAAATTGGATATATTTGTGTCATTTTTATTCCAAATGATAATTAAAAAAGTTATTCTTATTTAGACGCAAATTAATTCCACATTTAAAGTATGATAATGCAAAACGCCTTTTGTATTTAGGGCATTTGCACTGGAATGACCCATCTATTTTTGGCCAATCTTCAATGTCACTCTCTTCTAGATTTCTCTATAAAAATAGCATAAAATAAATACATGGTCAAAATCACTATTGTCATACATTAGAAATGAAACAACTGCATAGTAAAGTAAATTTTTGTCACATAGTTTTAGGAAGATTATTTGATATATTCGATATAAATTGCACAGAAAGTAATAGAAACACAAAAAAACCATTATTCCCTCTCATTATCTCATTTATTGGCAAAAAAAGCTCAGATTAATTATAAAAATATTCAAGAAATCGCATGCTCTTTCCAAACATAACAAACAGCAAGAACATCCACTATAATATAATAACGTTTTAATTCTTTAACAGCTACGTTCCTTATTACGCGTTAGTC
Organism: Argiope trifasciata; assembly: GCA_026543055.1. Lineage (NCBI taxonomy): Eukaryota > Metazoa > Arthropoda > Arachnida > Araneae > Araneidae > Argiope > Argiope trifasciata. The sequence goes on along the minus strand of JAPMOQ010024595.1, from coordinate 4,396 downwards.
ATGAAAAAAATTGCCAGTAATAACCAACTTATAGTATACCTATTTTGAATACAATTTTTTATTCGCTAAATGTAATGATGTAAATTTTCATCATCATGCTAAAAATGGGTTAATATTGCAGAGAAAATTTTAAATATAGCATTGTTCTAGGATAATTATTGAATTAAAAATCGTGCTGTACAATCTGTGAATTCAATTAAATTTTGCACTGCAAATTTAATAATTTTTTGGATTAGTATTAAATAGGGAAAACAAAATCCAGAAATTTCCGATTGTTTCTTTAATTGTATAAATGCATCTGTATGGGCGACATATTTTCATATCTTATTGAAGAGATAGCTCTTAATCTGAAGTGCTTTCAAGTCACTTAAGGTTACTTAAATTAAATGCTGGGGGTTTTAAAAAATTATAAAGAAGGAAATAACTAAGAAGAATTAAAAAAGGAACTCTTTCTATTTCCTTGCTATGAATGCTCTCTTATTTAAGAGCACTTAATTTTGTGAAAAAGCTTTTTTTTTTAATTGAGAGAAGAAGGCATTTTTTTCCAAATATCCGAAAAGAAGTGCTCTCTTTTTATTTATTAGAAAATACCTAATTAAAAGCCTCGGGGTAGCAGAGTAGCTTTTAATTTTATCATTTGCTCCATCGATATTTTATTATTCCTTAGAATTGGAATCCAATAAAGCTAATGTGTCTTGATGATTTTTCTTTTCAAATAGTAAATGCCAAGTGCGAAGTTTTTTAGCTTTCTTATCAATTAGAATATGATAGTCATTTCGAGAAAAAGGCATTCCTTTAAATGATTTTAAGAGTTTTTATAATTCATAATTATATTCGAATAAATGATTTAGAATCCGGATTTATAGCTCGAAAGAAGGAAGCTAATATTATAATAAGCAAAAGTAAAGCCTGTTTTTTAGTATTCATTTTTGCTTTATTTTATATGGAGTATGCGAAAAGAAAATTGCTGTAATAATCAAAGATCTCTTAACAGTGATGAATTTCCATATTTTAGACCTAACTGAATCCGAAATAGCCATTTTTAGAATAAAGCTCACATTTCCACCTGTATATATGTGCAGATGATAGTTACAAAACTGATAAATATTTATAGATAAAATTTTCAGTATAATCTTTACCTTTCAGAAAGTTGATATTTAATTTTTGCCCTCACCCGGGATTATTTCATTATATTTATCCTACACTTCTTTCTTTAAACTTGATCCTTTCCCTTTTAAGTGGTCGCATTAACTGAAAAATAGCAACTTGGTGCCTGAATCAAACTAGATTATCACTTTTTACAAAAATATTCTGCTTAAGAAATTATAAATATTTATAAATTTTGAACCATGTCTGTCGGTTGAAAGATTTTTCCTTGTTTGTACTCTTTGCTTTGGAATTTTAATTAAATTGTCTACTTTCACAATAGATGAAAATAACACTATTTGTGTATTCCTTTGAATAGCTAGAATGTTAACAATTATTTTACCTAGATTTGCAATTATTTCGTACTTCATTGTGAGATGTCCGAGCTTGGCTTATGGGATCTTTTTTTCACAAATTTTACTTTTATGTCTTGATTGTTAATTATAATTTAATAATAGGCGCTATTTGTTTTTAAAAATCTGTACAGTAAGTTTCTTGTTAAAAAATCTTTTTGCTTTTTCTAATTCATTTTAATTAGAATATTTTGGCAGAACAATCGTTTTTCCTATACTATCCTTATTTGTCTTGTTGCGATTGTATATAAACCTGTTTTTCTTAAATATTACGGAATCATTGAATTAATAGTATTCATATTATAAACAATTATAAAAATATTTTCTTCTACTTAACTATTTATGAAAATATCATGTTTTATATATATTTCACATCTTACAGACACATGCTGAAAACTTCACCCTGTTAACTAGAATTTGTTGTTTAATTTAAATTTTTTATTTGAGCGTTGGTCAATGTGATGGCAGCACGTTGTAAAAGTTAAATTTTTAGATGCTCACATAACCTGTTTTTGCCGGCTATAATTTAATTAATTTTGCACAAAATAAATTATCAAAAAAAAAAAGATTTATACTAATTTTAAAATTGATGAAAATTAGAAATTTTGTTATAGATCTGAATAATTAAAAGGAAAGAAATTTTACAATGGTTTAAAAATATTTTTGTTCAATATCTTCATATGATATACCAAATATTACCAAAATTCGTCTTAATTTATTGAAATTGTAAAAATTCTATAAATATATATATCACTTCAAAGTATACATTCCGACTTTTTAAAACGTATATGTGCCAAGCTTAGTAACCCTACGTAAAAGAGTCTGTCTTATAAAACCCCAACATACAATGCACACGCACAAATGCCTTCATTTATTCATTTGTATTTGTTATATGTAAAGATTGCACATTCTTGAAATTTTTATTATAAAATTTTATTTGAGAGAATTTTTTGGTAGAAATATAAATATTTGAAACCTGGCAGATTGACAAAAGCGTCAATAACTACCAATAATATTATAATATAATTTTAAAAGAAGGTTTAGGAGAAGGGAGATTTAGAATTACAATATTATATCAATAAAAAAAGGCCACTGGTGACATAAAAAACTTCTAGAAAACAGTAAAAAAAAGTAGCAAAATTTTGTTTATTTGCAATAAAGACAGGATAAAATGGCATTGCACTTTTCTTCTCTAATTGGTCAACACATTACTGGTAAAGTATCAATAAAGACAGTTAACCAGATTACTGTCTATCCTTTTCCCCTCCACTTCGATCTTAATAATGTCTTGTTACTTGAAAATATTTCACTTTATTCTCGTGATAACATACACCATTGAAAACACATCTTCTGTAAGGCTTAAATGAAACTTTTAAAATTTATTATAGTGCTTATTTGTGTTTAAACCATAGTAATATACAATGCAAAAACTGAAAATAAGTCAACATCAGTTGGCGAACATAATGTTGTATCCGTGTAATATTTTTTTATGTCTAACCTTTTCCATTTATATTATTTACATTGCTACATACACATTAATTAGTCTAAGAGATTAATTCTATATATTTTAGGCTTATAATTATATTTATTTTTACTGCTGAGTTTACTTACTAACTATCTAATTACGTTAACAATATTAGAGTAATGAATTTACTAGGCAGTTTTCAGATTACGCAAAAATATCCAAACTCTATATACATAGAATGCTAAGATGGTTGCATTTCCATGTTTACTTAGAGATTTTTAAATAATTGCACCAAAGACGCCAAAATATTTAAATTACGACAAGATAAATCTCGAGCTCCATTATATATAAAATATGTAGATGGTTGCTTGCCAGAATTTATTATTCAAATTATACTATAATCTCAAATATGGAGGAATGGATTGTTTACTTGGCCTAGTTGACAACCTTGAATTTATTACTGGTTCACATTTTTGAGAGTTTAATTATTGAACCCTAAAAATTAATATGTACCCTTATAAATTTATTCTTCAGTATTTGTATCTATCTGCAAGATTGTTAAAAAAATGTTACCGATTTGTATCTTTCTTTTAAAAATCTGTGATTCTCAAATTTTGATAGCATAGTAATTAAAGTTAATTTTTTCTTATTTCTTATTGATTTATCTATTAATTATTTTAGAAACGGGGCATGATGACTTCATTCAGTCAAAACTGAATGCATGATACTATTAGAATATAAAATTTAAAAATTGCACTTTTCATGGATAAAAGAAGCATGCATGTGGTTCAAACCATCATCACAAATATGAAGCATAAAGCAACCTCGCTAAAAGGGAGGTTAAAATTCCCATATATATATATATATATATATATAGAAATTTAAATAATTTCAATTAAAATAATATAAAAATTAATTAACAAAATAAGACAACCGAATCAAAATAATAATCAATTGAAAAAAATAGTCAGTAGAAAAAGAATCCGCCTGAAAACTTCGTCAGGAGCCACTTTCAAGCAAGATTCCTAATACAATCATAAAATTATCAAAACAATCAAAACCCATTTCTTGATCAACAAAAATTAAAACGAAACCAACTAGGTCGAAATCGAAATTAAAACTCAATTCAGAATTACACGCTAAAAGTCCACAAAATGAAAGGTAAATGAATAAGAACAATTAATGAAACAAATCCAAAATACTATATTCAAAGAATTATTTAAACGAAATAGAAACAGAAGTAACAAGGGAAACGAAACCGAAACCGGAATCGAAACTAAAAATCCTTTCTGATTCAAACAATTTTAAGAATTTAACTGTTTTTTAATCAATCATTGTATTTGGAGAGCGCAAATGCAGCTACAGCTAAAATACAAATGAATATAAATTAATTAACAAAATAAGACAACCGAATTAAAACAATAATCAATAG
>JAPMOQ010024588.1:0-10868 GCA_026543055.1 Argiope trifasciata | reverse complement strand
ATAAAGCCTTAGAAAAAGAAATCCAACGTTTTATTCGTATCAAAGTTCACTATGGATAAATAAATTATAAAGGGATAGATAATTTCATAAATGTACTTTCAAAAATTTCAAAGTATTAAACAGAAATGTTAAGGTAATTTTTTTCAATATTTATGCCCAAATTTGAAAAATTACAACTGATTAATTAAATAAATATATTGAAAAGCCATGTTTGCGAATGTACAAATTGCACTGAAACATAAGTCAATACATGGAAAAACTAATAAGCTATAAATCCTATTAAGACGGCTATGTACCAGCTGAAATATATTCAATCGATGTAATTAACGATTGCAACGAACAAACAATCAAATTGAAAAAAGAAGATCTGATATCAATTTTCCACCCGTTTATAACAAATCTCCAATGAATATTTATGAATGCATCAATGAATACCGCCATTTGCTTGACGATCCTTGAAATGTTACATGCCGAACATGATGTTGGATCTTCGATTCTGTGTTTGCTAGTGCTTCATATATCGCCTTCATCATTGCAATTATCCATCCGGGTCACTTTTTAATTACATCCCACCTTTCTAAGCCCCATTCATGAGCACAAAAAATAATAATAATTATGCCGCTTTGCAGCTGAGGGGAGGGGGAAGGAAGAATCGTACAATTAACAATTATCTTTATCTGGTAAAGAGAGTCGGAGAGGAAAAGCTGGGAATCAGAGCATGCGCGAAGGAAGATTTCGTTCAGTTTTTCTTTGCAATGCTTTAGAACTGCTTTTCAACATTCTGGCTTCATTATTGCTTTTTTTTTTCTGAATAAATGCATCATATTAAATTTTGAAAGATATATTTAATATTTTAATTTTTATGCCATTTTAAAATTTGTATTAATTTTTCATATAAAAGTGTAACTTTTGTTTACAAAACTTGTACTTTTAATTGTAATTTTAAAAAAAATATATGTTTTCAATACATAGCATTTATTGTAATTTCACAGCAAATTTTTAAAAAGTATAAAGATAGATGTGATGTCGTGTCTGTGTTTTCACGGAAAGAGGGTGTAATAGCTTTTGAAGGTAAAGACCCCTGAACACCCAGAGGGCAGAAGTCTGACTTCTAGCTCATATGAAGATGACACACACACATTCGCTTGCACAGCCCCTTTTTACAGGGGGGCACATTCATACATCTCACATATAGAACACAGAACAACCATGCCCGAACCGGGACTCCCGGGGCGTCCAGATCACGGGGAAGACACGCCTCCCCTATGCCAGGATGCCGGCATAAAGGTAGATTATACATCGAAGTCAGATAAAAGAATGAAACCAAAACCCTCTAGTAATTAAAAAAAATTAATGCTTATATATGAAAAAGCAAGATGGCAGTTCATCACAATTTATGATAAAAACTTCACCCTTTTACCTTGAAAATTATTTGTATTCTAGGACAGCAAAAGTATCAATTAATCGTTAGAACTCTTTCCCTATCTTTATAATGTTTACTCGTAATACATAAAATTATCATTGAATTTATAAGTGATTATCAATAAATAATATTTCCAAATTTGAAATTTAAATGTAGAATGAATATTTTTCAGTTTACTTTAATGCTTCAATACAAAGCTATTCTGGTGGAGCTTAAGTTGAACAAAAGTATAGTGCAATAAATGGAAAAATAAAGGAATATGCCAGGATATAAAATATGCTTATTAAATGAAATTTTTGTCCACAGTGGGAAAATAGGTTTAATCTATAATTTTTTTATTGTCTCTTTTTATAAATTCAGTCCTTATAATTGTAATTAATTTTACATAATACCATTTCAAGTATGAAGACTTAAACTATATGGTTCAATGATTACAATAGGTAAAGTAATCATTCAAGATAATTAAAACATAATAAACACGACTGTGTAACATAATAAACTCGAAAGAGCCAACCTACCGTACAATGAATAGATTAATTTTTTAACGACGCAGGCGTATTATGACAACTTTTACTCTGCTTACCGTCTCATCTTCCAAGGTCGAATTTCGTCCTCCACAAGTATTGCCATTCTTAAGAAGCTCAAAAAGCAAAACAAAAAGAAAGAGCTTCATCAATAATGATCGAAAAAATAATCTGCTGCTCCAGACCATTTTCGGTAAGTGGCATTATGATTATGATGGCATGCCATTATGATGATGTATTAGAGGCTTCGTAGATGATGTCACGAAATCCAGAAGCCATTCAGCGGTCTGCATATTAGAAGCGGTTGGATAGCAAGCAGACACTTTGAGGCTCCACCCTGGATGCTATCTTCTTAGTGGTATTTTTAAGTTTAAAAAAAATGCACTCGGCTGCCATTTTGTGTTTCTTTTTTTATTATTATTATTTTAGATTTCCGATTCATCAGAGAGGATGATTCGGAAGACAATTCATCGGTGTCGAGATAAGGGAGTAATGCTGGTTTTTTGGGGACCGGTTACTGAGTTCGATGGGCGTGCTTCTTGAAAAAAAAGAAGCGTTGCACAGTAGCCAGAGCTTAGGAAATCGTGCTTCTTTTTAGTGATTTATAAAGATTATCGAAAGAAGGATCTTTGGCTGTTTCATTTAATTTTGTTAGGACAGTTGTTACAATTATTTTGACCTGAAGAATCGGGAGGGAGAGTTTATTGAACTGAAATTAGAAACCATTCTGATAATATAAATACTTATTTGATTGTGTGGTGAAGTTTTGATTTCAATGCCCATGATTATGCGAATCAAAACGTTTTAAATCAATGTTCTGTACTAGAACTAAGGTTGGTTATGCAAAAGATTATTAAACTTTTTGCTTCCCTTCATGATCTCAGAGAAAAAGGGGTGAGTGGTATGGGAAATGTTCTAAGCAGATCTAATTCAAGTATAAAATGTTGTCTTGATGTTGCAAATGGAAAATAAAAACCACAAAATATTTAATATTCTCAATTTGATTATGGCTTTATGAAATATTAAGCATTAAAAAATTTAATGCATTTGTTTGATAGATTATGAATTAATAATAAATAAAGGGAATTTGATAAGGCAATTACAACAGTATTTTTCCAAACTCTTCATATAAAATAGCCTATTTCGATGAAATTACATATAAATAATAATTAGTGGCATTAAATGCATTATTTTTTCTTAAGAAAAAGCTGAAATATTAATTAAGAATTTTTAAATACGCTTCAGTATGTTTAAAACCATCTACCATTTCCTCTAACTGAACGATAATAGAACTAGCAATTATTTTCGATTCTAAGAAAGAAAAGCGAAGATAATTTTAAAAAAAAGTGATTACAGGTTTAAAAAAAATTTGATTTTTAATTTTTTAATCATATTGATTTAAATTTTTAATCAAGATAATTATATTAGCAGTTTTGCTTAATATTATTGAGGGAAAAAATGGATTTAGTTCGAATGATAAGAAATACATTAAAATGTAGCCGCAATTTTTAAAAACAACTAGACAATAACAAGAGATAGTTTGTTGAACTAGGACTGAAAGCTAAACATGTGAAAATTAAAGTTGAAAGCAGAAGAAAACGAATAAAATTTTAATATTGTAAAACAATTGCTGTATTGTTCTATTTATTACTTTTCAAAATGGCAATCAGGCTTGAATTCATGTTACTAGAACCAAATTAGGATAGTTTTATTTAGTCATATTTTTCAAATAAACAGGATTTATCATGTATAAATGTGTAACATGGTATAAAAATTTCTTGTATTCTATACTTTTATAATAAAACTCAATGTGTGTGTGTGCGTGTCGGCACTCTACAGGCTAAACTGTTGGACCAATAGCTACCAAATTTGGTATATGTATACCTTGGAGGTCGGGAATGTGCACCTCAGAGCCCTTTTTTCGAATTTTTAATTAGAATTAGAATTAACTAAAAATTGTGAAATTTCAACGTTTTTCTGCTATAACTTCCGAAAATATTATTGAACAAAGCTGATTTGTACACCAAGTTAAAGATTAAAAAATTAGCTTTTTAATGGTACCAGTATTTTAACATTGAATTTAAATTTCTATTTTTAACGAATTTTTAAAGAAAGTTTTAAACAAATTTTTCAATAATATAATTTTCAATAATATACCATCTGATCTAGAGATACATCACTTAGTATTTATATATTTACTTTGGGGAGGAAAAAGCATACCTAGAAGGATTTTTTCCTTTAATTAAAATTACGCAAACATTCGGAATTTTTCTGCTGCAACTTCCAAAAATACTACAGTATAGTATAGTATAAAACTGTTTTTTAAATCCTTTTAAAAATGTCTTCTTCCCCCATTGATATCAATGTTTAAATCTATAAATTCAGTTTCTATTTTTAAGGAATTTTTTATATGAATATAATCATATTAAATATGATTATATTATTTAAAAAAATATAATCATATTTTCCAACAATTAATTTCTTACAAAATGAAAGTAGATTTCAACCTGCAAGAGGACGTTATGAATGTACCAGTGATTGCTGTCATTTTGACAAAAACTGAAACTGAATAATTAAATGAACTCTTATTGCAAATTAAACCTAGAAAAGTTTGATGTTCAACACGTGTTTAAGAAGAAACGTAATGTTATGTCTTATTGCTAGTCAGAGAGTTATATAGTGCAATGAACACATAATCGTAAGGCTTCTATAATAATATGAGTTACGTGTCTTTTGAAGTTTAAGTATATCTGGCAGAGAAATCATTAGGAGAGCAAGGCACATAAGTATTTAATTGAAAATTTTAGAACGCATTACTCTTGGCGAAATAGCTGGTCGCCAAAGGCGGCTAGTGTTTTATAAAACTCATGATTGAAAATTCTTGAAATTCTTTATTTAGTTTTGAAAGAAAAGAAGTTGATATTGGATGTTTAATGAAACGAAGCTTAAACCTACTAACCTTAGTTCACTAGAATTTATCATAATATCATTTTAGCATGGAGGGTGTAAGAATTATTATTTTCCTACTGCATCTGATCTGCTATATGATAATTCCTTAAGAAATTTTCAAGCAAAGTTTGTGAGCTGCGCAATGAAGTTAGGATTATGTTAGAACCTTAAGTGTTGTGTTGGTTGTTCGTGTCGTGTCTTCAATGTTAAATATGTGTTAAATTTGTGTAAATAAATTATTTTCGGCCATGATTGCCTATTTTCAATGCCCACTATATGTGAAAACTTTACTGAGGGTTTATATTTTGTACTATTGAAGCTCATCGAAAAAGAAATGAAATAAAGAAAATACATTGTATTTATGAAAAAAGTGCAGCTAATTAATCCATTAGAATTTCAAAATAATTCTACATTAAAAAGACTACAAAGTTCATTGTCGTTTTACGGTCAATAATCCTATTATAAAGATATTTCTCAATAAGTGTGAACACTGAAGCTGACTAATCCTTTAACAAATCCTTTAAAATAAATTATTTTATTGTTAGAAACCATTAATTTTCTATTTTGGCTAAATTTGAAAAAAAAATATCCAAACAAACTTTATGTGCTATAAAATATCATTTAATGTAATAAAATTACAAAATGTCTAGAAATTCTGAAACTTTAAAATAAACAACTTAAACCATTGTGGAGAATATAATTAATGGAGATATGGTGAATAAGTCAGATTTATCATGACTGTTTATTAGCTAGTTTCAAATCCAATTTTTGAAAAGATAATCTTTTGTTATATAATTTCTATATTAGATAAATATCTGTAGTGAAACATTTTGGAAAAAAATCTGAACGAATAGAAAACAAAACTTATATTAATTATTTAAAATTCCATACTTCTTTGAAAAGGAGTTATATTTCAAGGGAGAAAAATTTGAAGACTAGCATACTTAATATATAAATATTTTAATAGAATAATTATATTATCTAAAAGTTTATTTAAAATGTGATCAAAGGTATTAAAGACTATGTGAAATGTGATCTGGGTAGGGCTTAAAATGGTATCAGTAATTAATTACCATTAAGAAAATAATTATTATCCCCTCTATTAAAGCAACAATTTATGATTTAGACGCAGCAATTTTCGAAATAATTCAATTGTAAATTAAAATAACATTTTTATCCACACATTAGCCTTAAAGCTTCTGTTTTAATTTATCTATTGGTAAAATTATGATTAGAACTTATTATTTAATTTTCTAATAGATAATGAGTTAGTTTATTGGTAATTGAGCCCATTTTAGAAGATTACTTTGGAATTACTCGAGGAATAAAAAAGAATTTTGACACAAAATCACGGTACTTAAATATTTCAATACAAATAATTTTTATTCGTAAGAAATAAAGCGGAAATAATCACACTGGAGAAATTTATAACCATCGAATATCTTGAACAACCTAATTACTGTTAAGAATATTTTTAAAAATAAAAATGGGCAGCAGTCTTATCAAAACTCAACGCTTCAGTGGTGTGAAGCAATCAGTAAAAGATGGCGTTAAACAAGTTGACAATTCACGCCAATGGTACTCAATTCTTTTTGCTTCCAGCGCCTTTAAATGAAATTGATTTCACACATTTTAACGGTTGGTGGACGCAATCGCGCCATTTTTACGAGAGTAACTTAATTAAGCCTAAAAGAGATTGAATTCGAAGGAAAAAGAAAGTAATTCGAATGTTCATTTTTTTTTTCATTTTGTTTTTAAAGAAATGGCTTTTAACGACGACGCTGATGGAACTCTGCGATTAGGTTAAATTTTAATGGATCGTTTTTACAGCGCCGTAAAATATTCGATATCTGTAAGGTAAATGAAGACTTACCAATTTAATGTTTCGGAAAATCGTCTGCATGGAATGCGATACAATTATGATCCCGTTTCTTTTATTGGCCTCAAGTTTCTTTTTCAGAAAAACTTCAAAGTAATAAAATCTTGTTTAGTATGCTCTACAATAGAATAGTAGAGAAATATTGTAAATGCATATCTGTGGAATTTTAATTATCAAATGCGAGTAAATATGAGTTGGTAACTATCTAATTTCTTCAAAAGAATGTTGTTAGACTTTTTTATGTAAAATGTTACCCTAAATTGGAAGTAATCCTGCATGAAATTCTTTTCATGTAGTTTATAAAATATAAATAGTTCTTCCCATTTTTAGTGCCAATTATTTTTTAAATCTTCCAGGAACTTCTATCCATAAACAAAGACTTTAGATACATTAAATCTAGGCGTTAACAAACAATAAAAAGTAACAAGGTTTAGAATATTTTGAAAATTTTAATACTCAAACATTATGAAAAATGCTATTTCTGTTTGTTTATCCATATTGTTTATAAGTTGCTATTTCCTCAAACGTGTCTAAGTATACTTAAACTGCAGTGATATTCTCTAACAAATAGACATTATGTTTATAGACATAACAAAGCAAATCGCAAGTAAAGGATAATAAAAGACAAATCAACAATGTCTGCTCTTGTGTCCTACAACATATTAACGAATTTTAAAAGAAATATGTGCCGTATAAAAAAACAAGCCTAACCATTTTTCTTGACTGATTTTGTAAAATATTTTTATTTTTCTTTCTTTAGAAAAATATCATTTGCAGTTAAGTTGTATTGTACCTAATAGGAAGCTTGTAAGTATTAAACTTGAAATCGTTCTTTTCTGTCTAATTTGATATCCACATAATATGCAATTAAAGTGTATTTGATCAATGAATGAACATTGGTAAACACTGCAATATCCGTCATTTCAGCATTATATAAACTGTTCCAATTTTCCTTATTTGTCATCCCATAAAGAAATAAAGTAAAATTCTATTACTTTTCCTTCTAAAGACAATCGCAGTAATAGAATAACAATATTCTGTTATTCTTTTGTGCAATGTATTGAATGAAAAAGTTATTCTTAATATTTTACATTTTTAATAATTAAAATCATCATTTCTATTTTCATTAAATAGTTCTTATAAATTATTATTTCCAGAGCAATGGTTGTGGAAAATCTTTCAGAGATGTAAAGTATAAGAGACTTTTCCTATTACAAAGGTTTTTTTTGGCAGCATGATTTCTGCACGCTCAGCATTCAAAGTTAATATTACAGAAACAGAAAATTGACTTGAGAGACAAATAAAAAAAAATATCAATAACGTTTTAGTTATTTTTAATATTTATAACAATTAAATTTTTAATTAATTTTAATATTTATAACAATTAAATTTTTAATTAATTTTAATATTTATAACAATTACATTTTTAATTAATTTTAATACTGATAAAAATTAAATTTTAATTAGTTTTAATGAAGATTTCATTCAAATTTTCATTTATCTGTATAAAGGTAGCATTTAAATTTTAATTAATTTTAATAAAAATAACATATTGAAATTGTACACTTTTGTCTTCTTAAACTTGTTTCTACCTTCGGGGATATATAGATTTGCCGGTGATATTGTTTACATTTATTGTTATTAAAATCGTTTACACACAGTTCCATGTCTATGAATCTGCCAAACTGGCAAATAATAAAGACGTGTTATTTTAATTATCGTACTACTCCTTATCGAGGATTCTTCATGCAGACGAATCCCGTACTATCATAATGCAAATAAAAATGTAAATAATTATTTCATCTATTTTCCGAAATTCAGGTAATATAAATTCGTTTTTTAAATTATATGCTTTAATTTAAAAAATTAAAAATTCTAAACTATGCAAATATTAAAAAGATGATTTCTTCTTTAGTTTCTCACTATGAAAGAAAACCCCATTGTATACTGTCCCACAAAAATATTGAGTGGATAATGAAAATACTTCAGGATTACGATGAAATCTTTTATTGGAAATTAGTCAAACAATTTTTTTAAAAATCTGGCAATATTCTACAATTGGTCCTAATTAAAAAAAAAACACTGATATTTTGTAAACTTTTAAATGGCGTGAAATTCATTTTCGTGCTATGAAGTTTCTGAAAACAGTTCACTGGAAGACTTCAAAGATTTATTTAACTTTTAATTACATTTCAGAAATTAAATAAAAGTAAATATTTTTACGCTCCAAGACATATATGTGCTAAATTTTAGCTGTAGATGAAAGGGCTGGCTTGCAGAGCTTCAATACAAATATGCACGTAGAAACATGTACACATTCATTATTATTAGTAGTAGAAATATAATTATTCGAATGAAATATTATCTTAAGAATTTTTTATATATTTCCTAAAAGTTCTCCTAAATCAAATTCATTATAATTTTAAAATACACTTATCTGTTAATCAATTCATAAATAGAAAAAGTGTCGAAAAGAAAAATTAAAAGACAAGAATGTTTAAAGCTTCAAATTTGCATAAAATTTGATGATAATCTGAAGTTTCTAAAATATTTTCTGAATTTTTAAAGAAGAGCTTTCCTTCAAAAAGTTTACACTAGAAAAGCCACAGTCCTGGCACAGAGGTAGAGTGTCTTCGCCGTGATCTGGAGTCCTAGTTCGGGCATGGTTCTACTTCTGTGTTCTGTCTATCAAGTGTGTGAATGTGCCGTTTTGTAAAAAGGGCTTGTACAAGTGAATGTGACGGATGAATCAGGTAAGTCGTACATTTGGTCCTAGTTGGCAGTGCTGAAAAACAAGAGATGTTCTCTCTGCTTAAATCGCTGACAGATAACTGTCAGTGGGCTTGTGAGTCTCAATACAACTCTAGAAAAAGTGCTAATTTAAAAGAAATTAAATAATTGATAGCTATTAGTAACATTTAAAACCAAACAAAAAAATAAAGCTTTTCAATTCCTTGTTAAAGGACAGTAAAACTATAATATATTTTCACTTGTTAAATTTAAGAATGTTTTAAAAATGCAGACTATTCAAGACTCTTATTATTCCTTAATAATATCTAAAAATAATGAAGGTAGTTTCAAATTTATACATTCCTTTAACAGTATTAACAGTATTAATAGTAAACAGTGTATACACATTTAACAGGGTATATAAATTAGTTACAAATTTATACACCGTGAAGTGAGTTTTGAAAATATAAAAATAATTATGAGCAAATAAATTTAAATTCGGAATATAAACTATTCATATAGCAACAAAAATGCATCTATTAAATTGATGAAATCCATTAAATGATCCTTAGTATTTCATTCATTCCTCATTAGTGTTAATAAAGCTAAAGCTCGGGTGCTAAAGTGTCGATAAAGCTCATAACAAGTGTTTATTGTTCATTGGTCACGCATGCTTAACAAAATTAATGGATCGATGCACATGGCATCACACTTACCTGATGATTTAAAATGCTCAAGTAATCTAATATCTAGTAATATGTTACATATGCTTTATTGTGATTTGCTTTTCTCTCTATGAGATTAGCAGTGAAAATTTAATTTGACATTGGCAAATTCGGTAGATATAACATCAGTATCACTTTCTACACTGAAACCCCTAATTTCTCCTCCCTTGTGAAATTATTTTTAGTTTGGTTTAATTGAATTTGAGAATAATCTTTCCATGATACAGATAATTAAGGAATTTTAGAACCACTTTCGAATTAACAGGTAATATTAAGTATTTAAATCCTATTAAGGAAGGTAATAATTATTGATTTATAATGAAAATATTTGCGATCGAAATAACAATATAGGCAAAGTTTCTGTCTCGGAGTTTTACTTTAAATATTCAAAACTAATACGAGAACTGTCTTAATACTGTCAGGCAGATAAAACTCAAGAACACACTGGAAGTAGAGTTAAACAAATTTATTAACTCAATTCAGAACTGAGAACACGGTGAGTGAGAGGTTTTCGGATTTTATACAAGCAGGGAAAATTCCAGAATACTTTTCTGGAAATAGTAAGAAAAGTCTAGACTAAACTAAAGAAAAAAACTAAAGAAAGGTCCAGAATCTTCTTGAACATGAAATAAAGGAGA
>JAPMOQ010024586.1:0-20003 GCA_026543055.1 Argiope trifasciata | reverse complement strand
GTAGAAACACAGAAAAGAAATATAAAAGTGTAAAATCTATAAAAATTTCTCTATTGCTCTCATGCAATCTATGTGTGTGCCTGGCTTATTATACTCTTTTAATTTATTGATTTGTGGTGTCGCTTCCCGCAGTATATATTACATTTTTTAGGGGGAGGGGGGTATTGCAATGTTTGTATTGCTTATTTTTTGCATGTACAAAAAATTGTGAAAATATGCCAAAGTAATGAAACCATTCTCAAACCATTATACAAACCTGTTGGGAGCCAAAATAGATACGGTTAAAGCAGTGTATATGTTACCTTGAAAGACCGAAATCAGAGAATGTCGACATTCACCGGTGAATGTCAACAAACTCCAAATACGTCGGTGAAAGATCGAATATTTCATTACATTCTTGTACATTCGGACCCTCACTGGTGTATGTCGACAATCACAGATATGCTCTGGTGGAGGTCGAAAAGAGAGGAGCCGACAAAGAGGCGAGAGCGGCCGCGAAAGAGAATCTTCTACTACAAGCAACAAAAATGTTGCGAACCTCACAAAATCAATTTCCTCCTGCTCAAATTGGTGATTCTGTACGAATACAAGTCCCTGATGTCGACTGTGGTCGTACAGATAACCGAAATGTGTTAGCGGCTGTTGTTGGAATAGAAGACTCCGACTTCTATAAACTTGAGAATGAAAATGGTACCCTCAAGTAGCTTTACACATTTAATCAGTTCGAAATTTGTAAAGAAAAGCTTCTTTCCATACATACGATTTCTTTTCAAGAAATGCCGCTGAGAAAAGCAACTGCAGCTAATTCGAGAAGCGGTGGGCAAGGCTGTACACGCTGTCGTTGCAAAAGGAAGTGTTCCATAAATAAATGCAGTTATAAAAGCAAGGGCCTCTTGTGCAAATTCAAAGTGTCATAATAGTTTAAGTTGTTGCAATAAATAAGAGCTGAGTCACATAATTTAGTAAGTTTTTTATTACTATTATTTTATTTTCTCATTTAGAACGTACTGTATAATTAAGTAAGTTTTTTACTTCTATTATTTTTCTTTCTCATTTTGAAAGTACTGTGTGGTTTAAGTTCTTAGTTATTCCTCTCAGAAAGAGAGGATAAAAATTTATCGCGACTGAATTGCGGAGAAAAAAATATAAATCTCGGACATGTTCAACATCCACCATTAGTGCATGGTGAATGTCGACGTTCTCCAGATTTCGATGTTTCACCGTAACATATATATGGTTTGAGTGGACTTGTAATACTCTAGAATAATTTATTAATACAAATAACAATATTACAGCGGCTCCGAAGCTAAAAGTCTTTTGGATTCAATAAAGAAATGACATTTAGTTTATGTATAATAGAATGGCTTACAATATTGTCAAAAATTAGCTATTAATAAACTATTTCAAAAAAATTGTTTTCGACTGCGCTTTTAGTTTAATTTAGTCAATAAAATTTAAGCTGAAATCCAAAATTTTATAAGGAAATTTAACTCATATTTAGATGAAGCAAACGAGATAGTAAGTTATTTGAATCTTTCAGAACATTTTCTTGAAAAACGAATTCGAGAAATAAAAATAAAATTATATTTCGAAAGAGCAGAAGATGAAATTGTAGAAAATGTGATTGAGGAATTTAGATGTTATTTTCTAATTTTGCAACTGATACTGGTATTGTACAGATAATAGAGTACCATAGATTTAAAAGCACTTCAAATTAATCACTGATACAAAAACTAGGAAAAAATGAATTAGAAAATTGTTTACAAGTGAATCTGACGACTTTGCGTTGTTGCTGCGTCAAGTGAGTTTGATGACATTGCATTGCTGCATCAAGTGAGCCTGACGACTTTGATTTGGTTGCGTTTGCTGCGGATAAATAGCACCATGATAACTGTTTGAATGTTCATTGTACGAGACCATTAATATGGCGATGGTATTGACTGGAATTGTGCCAATATGGAGGTTGAATACCGCCAAGGATCGAACCTGTGATGTTTGGGTTTGAAGGCGCGTAACCTTAACCATTCGACAAAAGCGATCGTTAGTGTCTAGTAGCTGTTACTGGCTAATTAAAATATCACTACAGACCTCTGGTAGGAGAGGAGACCTGTAGATCATCCACATATTGTGTTCCACAAACAGATGATGGTAAAGAATGAAGAATTTCACTTATATGGAGAACAAAAAGGGTGACTCAAATACTCAAAACTCTTCCCAGAGGTACACCCTCTCTTTGAATAAAATGATGGAAAAAGTTATTACTAATAGAAACTCGGAAGATATGGATTTAAAAAAATTGAATAAAAACTGGTGAGTTACTTTTAAAACCAAAAGCGACTAAAGTATGGAGAATGCCACACCACCACGCATTCGCCTTTTCTATATCAAAGACTAGAGAAACTAGATAGTTTTTTCGGACGAATGCATTGCGAATTTGAGATTCAAGCATAACCAAGTTGTCATTGGTAGAACGTCCACGACGGAAACTACTTTGGATAGGGGAAATATGCCCTTTTTTCCCCCCAATTCATAGACCACGCGTTTGAGCGTTACAAAGACAACTGGTTAAAGCAATTGGTCTGAAGTTTGAGGGATTGGTAGGAACCTTCCCAGGTTTAAGGATAGGTATGACAATGGCTTCATACCATTACCCAGGAAAAGACTGTTCACTCCAGATTCTGTTAAAACAAGTGCGGGAGATGCAAAAGGAAGATTTCGTTTAAATGACGAAGCATGCCATATGTAATCTCATCGATACCTGTGCTAGTTTCTCGACCCAGTGGGTCGGAAATTTATGGTATTTTTTTCCAAACGATGTAACGACATATTAGCTTAAATCATTCTGCTTATTTAATGGATATTTAATACAGGCCCATTTATTCATATGTATAAAAGGATTAATAAATTTCTTTCCATCTTTTATAAGCTTCCTTTTGTATAATATTTCATTATAAAGAATGCGGGAGAAAAATGACAGCGTTAATCTTTCGGTTCAAACGAAAAATTTCAGACTATTTATTTGCTTTAGGTAGCTTTTACTTGTTTTCTACTTTATTATTATTATTACTTCTATTTCCGTTTTTAGAGGGTTCTGAATTCCCTATTAGTGATAAATCTTGAAACTATTTAAATGTACTTTTTGCCTGATGAATGTTTCCTTGATACATTCTCACAGCAGGTGATTTACTTATTTTGAAAAAAAGATTAATTGTGATGTTTTAACTTATATTCATTTACAGAAAAACGACTGAATAATATGGAGGCATATTTTTCATTAACATCTAATTTGCGTTGTTTCTGGGGGAGAGGGGAAAAAGCGCCTTTTAAAACTTTATACGATTGTATGAATATAATATATTTATCAGAGAAAAATATTCTGATGATGATTATATTTCCCTTCACACTCCCAAAACAGCTAGTGTCTTTTCTTTTTTACAATTTTTGTATTCAACATTTTTATTTGTTTTAATAAGTCACCATGAACTGAAAAAAAATAATAAAAAAACAAAACTGCTATTGCTAATTTTAAATTATGATGTGAGAACATTTCAATTTTGTAAAATAAAGTTTGGTTTTTACTGAAAGTTGGATTTTTAAATCATAGCTAGTTAAAAAGGCATTAAATAATTTAACCATTCAGAATTTTAAGGGGAAAAAGAACTGAATTTTTTTGATATAAGCCTCTTATAGAAGTATTTTCTATAATACGATTAAAGTTAAGAGTAGATGTTGTTGAGTCAGGATTTAAACTCAAACATTTTGGGATGATGTTTTGCCTTTTCTGCGGTTCCAATATAAAGATACTTATAGCTGGCTAATTTTTAAGGCATAAAAATCCCATTCACAAACTTATTTTTCTCACATCTATCATCATATCATATGTATCAAAATTATCATTTCTTCGTATCATAAATATAAATACAATTAAGACACTGTCAGGAAACTTCAAATGTTTTACATTTAGATAATTTTAGCAATAAAAATTTCTAAAAATAATTATGCAATGAAAAATTCTTTTTTAAAAGGAAAAAGAATCTATGTAAAATATTGTAATATTTTATACAGAGTCTCACAGGGTCTATTTTAGAATGTACCAAGTATTCAAAAATTAATCATTCCCAAACAGTTACAAAATCGACAATTTGAATCTTAAACATTTTTTAACTATAAAAAGTAACAGACTGATTTGTGATAAATGTACTAACTACTTAGGTAAATAATTCCTTTTTGTATCTTTCTGTATTTTATTGATTCTAAAATTGTAATTATGGTAGTTATATTTTTCAGTTGAAGAAATTTTTATATTATCCATTGTCTTATTCTCCATAAAGTATTTGCTTAGCATTTTGTATGTAGTTTATTCATTTAATGTGTCTTTATTCATTGCTCTTGATAGTGTTAATTCCCTTCATTAAAATTTTACATTCTAAATTATAGCAACACATAGCAATTCAATTGACTTATAAAAACTTCATATTAGCATTTTAATTTAGTTGAATGCTGAACATTTTGCTTTATTTATTATTTGATTTTTGAAAGTAATTTAGTAAAATATTCTACATTCAAGGCATCTCATACTAAGCAATGTCAATGCTTATTGGACAAACTCAATGAAATATTCATATGTAAAAATTTTACAATGTTATTTTTATAAAGCATGAAAGTTACATATATAATTCAGTAAATAAATAACACATTATAGTTGCTATTTTTTAAAAATTGCTAATCATTTACCAAAAGAAATGTTTAGCAAGCATTCAGCTAAGTGAAATCCTAAAGGTATGGATCTGTAAATATTCTTATTCTATTCTTTAACATCCCTATATTTTATGTAAATAATCTTTTACCAATAGATGAACATAGATATAGGATATACTCAGTTCCTATATTAACTGAGAATACATTATAATTCCTATGCTTACCAGCCATTCATACTTTGGTTTCCTTAATGATTTCCAAGCAAGCCGATTGAAAACAAATATAACATTTTCTTAACCATCTCACAAAAATCAGCAATCATATAAACATTTAAAACAAGTTTTAATCAAAATACTTTCATTCATGTTTACATTGTTTCCATGACTTTTCAGAATTGCTACAACTTTGTGTCCATCCATTCAGTGTTAATTTTTTAAACCAAATAATAATATAAAGTTATAGAAATATATTTCTGTTAATACAAAATAACATATTTTTGTTCAAATGCTAATAAAAATGAAAATAACTATTTTCATTGTATTCTTTTAATATATTTTATTACATAAGATTATTCTACCACAAAAAGTCTAACACAAATAAAGTTTATAAAATGCTGCAATATATTATATGCTTTGTTTCTAATTAAACTGTAAAGCTAAATTTTTTTAATAATTAGATACAATAAACCAATAAAAAAATTAAATTGCTATCAAATAATTAAAAAAAATCCCACACAAATTAAGATTTGTGTGTAAATTAAATTAAAAAAGCATTCCATTTCCTTTCATACTATATTTCATAAAGATGATAAAATAAGTTGATTGAAATCTATATTTTATACAACATCATCATGATGAAAGTTTATTAAATTAAAAATTTATATAAAATATCTATTAACTATTATTGAGCTCACCACGTTTTCAAAAATGAAGTTCTACAGATTCACTAGATTATTTGGTATAATTTTAATACAAGCCAAAATATTGTACATAAAATCTAACCATATAATGCATACAGTTGTACATCATCAGTAGTATTTATGTAAATACCTTTGTTTGCATTATTGAATCCATAAAACAGGAGTATATAAAAAACTCATATATTATATTACTTACATAGATTTTTTAAGTTATTTCTTGTCCAAATTTTAAAAAATGCATTAATTTGGAAGGAAAAAGTCATTCACTCAATAAAATCATCAATTCAGTTATTGAAACTAAATCATTTTTTTATGAGATTGCTAATATACTAATCCACATATGACATTAAACATTTTTTTTAATAATATGCAAGAAATTTTAGGAGAATATAATTAAAAATTAAATAAATATTCATAGGTTCATTATCGATTACTGATACCTTAATTCTTATATTTGTTGAAATATAAATTATACAATGTATTAAATCTTCTTTAAATAATCATGCAAGAATATATTGTTGAAACTGAAAGGTTTATTCTATTAATGTATAAATAAACATATTAAATATCAATGATATTTATGACATATTTTTCTGATAAATTTCAATATGAAATAAATTCTAAATTTATTCAATTACAATTAGTTTGGTTCAGTAATTTTCTTTTTTATTGTAAGTTTTCTCTGATGCTCAAAACGTTTATTGGCAGAAGCAACTTTTGGTATGAAAAGTAGAAATATATGATTTCGAATTGAAGCATTGACAATGGGCAAAATGGAATGAATAATTTTTGTTCGAGCAACATTTAATTCTTCTGCAGTAACAAGGGAATCTATCATATTAAAATATTCACTCAGTTTATCTTATTGTTTCAATAAAGGTATTGCCCATCCATTGCAACTTACATGCTTTACAAATAAATCCAATTCATTGAATGCTAAATTATTTTTACACTAGTTGATCTGGGAGATGAAATTGATGCACTATTTTCATTAAAATTACAGGTTTCTGCACCTTCAACATTTATCCAATTTTCTTCATTGGGAACATTATTTGTTCCCATTGTAAATGTATGAAAATGAATATGCTTGCACATATTCCATCTGATAGAAAAATCAATGCAGCTGCAGACAATTATGAATGCAATAATCGGGCAGAGCAATAGCAATTTTCATTTACTTTTTTAATGTTATATAAATCTTCATAAGTTTCTGAAGGCAAGATGAAGCCATCACTGTATGCATATACTTCTCTATCTAAATTCAAACTGCTTTACTCTAAACTCTTTAATCGTAAATGTAATCTTGGCTTTATGCAGCATAATTATTCTATGAAATATTTTATTTCTGATAAAATGTATAATGACACGCACAGCTTCACATGCTTCCCTTTCAAATAAATGCATTTGTGTATTCTTTCTAGATGCATATTTGTGTTTAAGCTGGTATGAATTCTAAAGTAATATGTCCATGAGGGGCAATAATTCAAATATGTGGTAGCAAAATATTAACAAAATATCCATAGCATATTGTAGGAATATTTGAAACTTATCTCTGCCTTTTGCTATTGAAAGAGTTCTAACGATTGGGCAAAATTACAATTCTGTCTGCCTCTTGCTGCACCAATTAAGATGGTGGACATAGTAAACAAACAGTTCTGTTCCATCAAATAATTAAACATTACTATTAAAAAAACATTACTTTTTTATTGATAAGTAATGTTTTTTAACTCCCTGAAGTTTGTGCCAATCTGAAGGTCTTTAGATGCACAGCAAGAGTTAGAGTATCTGTAGAAGGCACCAAGCAGAATTTTTTAACTTAAAAAAAAAAAAAAAATAGCATTCTATGGCTTTTCTAGCAGTAGGAGAGGGAACCTAGCATAGTAGCTTCGCTAGCAAATAAAACATAAGGACTGTGTGGATAACAGGAACTGTACCTAATCAATAGAAAAGAAAAAAATGAAGGATATTATAGAAGAGGATTTAATCTTTTCTTTCTGATATATATATATATATTCAACTCGCCCTTCATCCAATCTGCAGGTTCAAAATACTGTTTTCCATCTCATTTATCCGAGATCCATTATTGCACAATTGCCAACATAACAAATTATCAATCAAACTAACCATGAGAGCACTAAAAAAAAAGAGAACTGCAGGGAATTCCATTGAATTTTAAAGAAAGAATGCAAACGATTTTTAAAATGCATATAAAAAATCTCTGGGTTTATGGCTCCTAACTTTTTTTTTTAGTTTGAATTCAAGTAGAGCCATCATGACATCATCAGTTCCATTTAAAATACAAAATGAGGTCAGAATCCCTTCTTGTATGTCATCTACTGCTAACAAAGTTACCAATTCTAAGTCATAGCTATTCATTCCATGTGTTCCACCAATGCATATTATATTTGAGTCAACTTTTCTAAAAATTCACTTTGTATTGGTAATTATGACAAAATTGTAAAGTCTTCATACTTTAAAAATTCTTTGCCTACACAATTTTATGGTTTTTAGTATAAAACACAATTATCTTAATCCCTGTTTTGCATTTTCTTGACCCAGTCATTAACATCACTGATGTGCTTATGTCCGGATGATTGTAAATTATACATTTTTTTCAGTATTATTTAAATTTTTTTCAGAGCTAGAGATGCATTCTTCCCGTTTAGAATTAGATACATTATCTTATATTTCATCTAAAATATCATGAAAAGGTAGCTGTGATCTTTCAGCAATTATTTCTTTGTGTTTAGTTGAAATAGTAACATGAGGGAGTTCAATCCTAAGCAATTCATAAAATAAGCTGTATATTTTCTTTCAGAAGATTTAAACATTTTGATACTGGCAGTACAACAATGATCCTTGCATCTTAGTTGTCCCTTTTGTGTACCTTTCACTTTATAATAGCCAGAACAATGGCATTCAAAATAATGAATGGATCCATATTTTTACTTAATACTATTGGTACTCTTTTTCATGATTTCTTTCCAGTTAAAAAATCCTCAAGATTTGTAAATTCTAATTTTTTTTCAGGCATTTTAATTCTGTGCTTTTTAAAATACAAAAACCTTTTTTTGTAAATTGTAATGCACAAATTAAACATTACACAGTCGATTTGTCCCTTGATGCTCCTTAGCTTTGTGATTTTGCAACAAAGATAATTTATGAAAAGACATAATAAAAGAACTGCACTTAGCAGTTTTTATCTTGTAAAATTCGTCCATTTTATTGGAATGTAATGATGCAACATGTCGTTTCAAATTTTGCATGCATTATAAACTCTTCAAGAATTCTTCACATATTTATTTCTTTGGTGCATTTTCTTCATGTGATTGTTACTTCAGTATTATCTACATCCATTTTATTAGTCTATAGCAAGAAATTGCAAAGCAATGTAAGAGGAAATTAATTCTTAATAAAAAATGCAGCACCGGCACAAAAACACATATTTCAGAGGTATCGAAAATGAATGAAACTTATTCAACTTTTACTTGACCCTCCAAACCGCTAATTATTATGAATAACAGCTTCTCAAATTTTTTTATCTGTTTGGTGAAGATTACTTCAAAAAAATATCAGCATAATGCCAGAGAAAGTTCGAAAAAGAAATTAACATGCCCCCTCCCCCTTTCCTGCTTTTGGCCCCATCACTTCTCTTTTATTTCGATTAGTAGATGCGTAAATTTCACGCTCTCAGTTTAAATATTCATTCATTTAATTAAGTTGAATGATGTTTAAAATTAATTCACAAAAACTTCTGCATCTTCGTAGCGAGCAGTTATTCATACATATTGAATAAGCATCCAGCTTATATCATCTCTCATGTCTGCAAGTGGTTCTCAAAAAATCCGCGTTTTTCACAAATAGTTACAGTTAACCTTAATACAAAGTTAATAAGATATAAAAGCAAAAATACAAAAACTGAAATATAAATTATGAAAATTGTTGTAAAAATTAAAAATAATTAAATCCTTTTAAATGAAATGAATGAAACATTTTTACTTTATGAAATAGGATTTATTTGATTTTATAACAACAATGTCAAACATGACTTCTATATTTGCTGAAAAAAACCTTCACTGGTACCTATCTAGTGGCTAAAATAACAATTACTGTTGTCCTAACAAGATTTTCTTGAAATTTCACACCATATCTATAGTTATTGTCTGTATATGGAGCTGATTCAATCATTCGTCTGAATATTGACAACGACCGTCAGTTCACATTCAAACTACCAGCAACATAATCCAACATTTTTGAAGTAGTTCTGGTGAAAGCAGGAAGCTATCAATGTAGAAAGTTTTGTTTACGTTTTTTTAATCAACATTTCTGAATACAAGACTAGTAACATTTCAGTCGGTTAACGAAATTAAAGACAATTTGAATAATGAACTCTTAATATCACAGATTTCTAATTAGAAAAAAAAGTCAGTTGCAAGGCAATTATAATTCCGAAAAGAATCTTTCAAAACTGTATTATTTAGAAGTTGATTTATAGATATTATTTGACTTATTAATTTATTTGTCTCTTTGTTTAATCAAAAAAAAAAATAATCTAAAAATCTTTTTTCAACGGGTACAAGCGGGATAAAATTGACAAAAAGAAAAAAAAATGTTTCGTATCCTTTAGTTTTACTCGACTGTGGTAATATTTTATCTATTTTTAATTTAAACATATCTGTTGAAATGTGAAAGTGATATAAATATGGAATATTTGATATACGTTTTTTATGATTTGATGTTCTGGGGTAAGCATGCAGCTTCATACCAACATTTAAATTTTACACAAAATAGTCTGAGACTGGAGTAATTAAAATCTGTATAAAACTTTTAATCTAATCCTTTGATTTTTTTAAAACAGCACTCCACAATATTGCTACTAAGACTTTTACTGAATGACTAAATTCTGAAACTACTCAATATCTGTATACATATTTGAGCTGTATATTGTTTCTCTTATTCATTTCATTCATATTGTAATAGCATTAGAAAATTGCTTGATTGTAGTTTTACAGAAGGCTAATTATGTACTTGTAATTATGTGATAATTTCTTTTTTACAGTTTGAATATTTCAGAATTTAGCCAAATTATTTATGATCATGCTTTTACATCATTTCAATTATATCTAAATTATACCACGAAATATATTACAGAATAATGCAGAAATATCTAATAAATAATTTCACTTATTAGCTAGCATAAGAATTTCAATAAATTGCTCTAAATCTTGAATTATTTTTATTAAAATTCGATATTTTAATTTTTTCTTCTAATTTTTGGTGAGATGAGCGATTACATAAAAGATATTTTCTTTATAAAAATCCAAAATGTTATACATTTGAACCTATTGTATACATGTGTACTATAATGATAATTTTAAATTTAAATTAAACCCAAATTGATTTTCAGAATTTTAGTTCATATTAACTTTATTCTAAAATGTTCTGTTATTTCTTATCCTATTCCACCTTTTTAAATTTAATTAATACACCAAGAAATTTGTAAAAATGCTTGAATCAGTTTTTCATAAGCTCCAAGTGAAGGGATAAGAAAGTTGACAATCTATGCTAATTCTCATAAAAGGGACTGAGATTTCTCTAGGTCATGTGTACAGAAATCCCTATCAGAATCCCATGGTATATAATGTCTGGGAAAAATATTTTTGCCATTCACGTTCTTGTGTCTTGCTGTGGATTGGCAGTTTCTCATTGCTTCTGGCTTGTACATAAATTATGCTTCCTGTGATAAAATAAAGCAACATTTAAAATTCAAAACTTTCTTCAGCCATGAAATTGTTCCAAAATTATATATATATGTATAATATATATTTATATATATATTTTTACCCTTACTTTATGTATAATATATACTTATTATGTATATATTTACTTAGATTTCCCCCTTATTTTTTTTCTTATTGTTATAAATCCTGTAACTGTTGAATATAAAAATTAAAAGATCTCTGTAAAGATATATTAAAATGTGCGATATATTTTTTATTTTGAAAAAAAAAGTGAAAGTTTTAATTTTTAGTGACTGTAATATTTTAAAAATAAAATTACAAATTTTCTTCTTTCTTTTTTTCCTAATGTTTTTTATAAAATCAATCAAACTCAAAATTAACTATCTTCTGTTATAACTGGTACATATTTCAAAATAAGATGTAGTCACATATGTTGTTTGTTTTGACCTAGTTTAGATATGATTCATCTTTTTAATTTAATCTTTTCTCCATGCTTCGGTGTGTTTAATGGATTTTTAAAATAGATTACTGCTCATGTACATAGTTTAGTTCGCCAAAATACTAAATGTTTTTCTACTGTGCAATCATATTTAAAAACAATTCTAAATAATATTGCGTCTAGGTAATTGAAGAAGGCAGAAGTAGAGGCCAAATAGTTATTTGTAATCAGCTAGAAATATTTGTTGGTGATCAGTAACTATTATAAAAGGAACCCAAAATAGCTGTCACTTAGCATTGGCATTTAGAAAGTAAGGAAAGAGCTGCTTAAAGACTTTTCTGTTAAAGGTGCAAAATTTTCAATAATATTCTGCTTTGGCCTCTCGATATAGACCACTACTGAGGAGAAGCTTTAAACTGGAGACCCTGTGTATTTCTTAATTTATTCTGTTTCAGTCAGATGTCAATACTTATTTGAAACTATGATGGGAAAAAATTGATTTAGTTAGAATTGGTGATTTTTTATCTGGAAATAGTTTCTAACCTCTGAATAATTTTATATTATTTTGTTGAGGTTACAGAATTTTCTTGTTCAGAGAAGTTTTAAAGCATTTTGTAGTGATGTAAAACAAAATAGAGAGTATCATTTTTTTTTTAAATTTCAACCTTTGATTGAAAAAGTACCCATATTTGGAGATCATCATTCAAACTTTATTAATATATCACAGTGAGGAGGTTATATATTTTAATTCAATGAAATGTCAGCCCTGGAGTTTTTTTATTTACTCAAATAAATAATCACATAAGTGAATAAAAGTCACTAATAAAGAAACTGAATTTTAATGTAAAAGTTATAGAAGAATAAAAAATTAACATGTTGACTGCTGCACTGAATTTCTTACAATGTAATTTACATGATCCTGCTGGTCATTGGTGACTCCCATGACTGTCACAGTGTGAAGCAGTTTTTATATATATAAAGCCCACTGTATGAAATGCTTAAAATCTACTTCTCGTAGGTATTGAAATTCTCCTCGCTGAGAAGAATATATTACAGTTTGAAGAGAATTCAATTTTTTAAGGCTAGTATATAATTGAGTCTAGATAGTGCAGGTAAATTGAATAATTTAGGTAAAACGAGATTTGCAGTTCTAATAATTTTCAATGACAGCAACCTATGCATTGAGATATCGTATATAGATTTAGAAATTTTATATACCTTTAGTAAGAAAATTGTGCTCATTTCCAAGAATTTTAATTTACATTGCATATAAACATCAACTGAAAAATCTTTCATTGTGTTGATTATAATCAGAGAAGATATGGATTGTGTGATTAGATGAAAATAAATAGTCTTGAATGAGAACATTTAAATTTCTTCATAATTGATATGCTTACTCAAAATTTAATTTTTAATATAAATAATTGCCATTTTGAGTAATGAAGCAGTATTTTATGGAAATTTTCTGCTTCCATAAACCATACAAAAACAAGCATCAAGTCAATGATAGAGTTGCTTGTGTTCTATTACACTGTCTGTTTGAGTGATCACTGACTTAAGGCTAGTTTTGTCGGGCAATGATTATTTGTGCTCAATTTTGTAGTATTAATTAGGTATATTAAAAACTGATTGGACTTAATAATAATAATAAAGGTTTATCCAAAAATTCGAATTATAGAAAAAGTAAGTCTAAACAGGAGTTTTATGAGAGGAAACAATTTTTAAATTAAAAATGATCATAAAGACTTATTATGATTTTTAACTATTTTATTTTTATAAATAAGGAACTGAAATGAAGCAATTTTAATAGTTGAAATGATAATTAAAATTTTTTAAAATAATATTTTCAAAAAACATTAGTAATTTAATGAACAGCTCATAATTAGCATACTCTTAATTTATTTTAATTGATAGATTTACTAATTATTTTGGGGGAAAATGCAATACATTAAACAATTTCCATAACCTTGAATCAGTTCATTAAAAGATAATTCATTAAAGCGACAAGATGTGAAATATTTAACTAAGGAAAACAATGCAAAAATAAAGATGTTTTAATTTTGATTATTACTTAACAAATATGAAATTCATGGGATAATGGAAAAAAATTGAATTAGCATCGAATTCGAATTGAAAGCATTTGAATTAGCTAGATTCCATCGCATTTGCTTTCGCAACATTTCATTATAAAATGTGAAATTATTCCACCAGTTGTTTAAATTTTATCTATTTATTATTGCTTTCAGTTATTAAACAATAAAAAATATGTTAAATATGAACACTTTCAATTGAATCTAATTAAAAAAATACAAAGAAAATTTCTATTCTATTGAATTAAAAGTAACATTATTTAATTGCAATTGTTTTTTTAATTCACTTAAATGGGATGGGTTCTTATTAAATTATATTTTATGAGCTTTTTTTCGATGGTCAAAACTTGTACTTCGTATTTTATAATGTGAAATTATATGTATTATACATGAAAATTTACGAAGATTCTAAAATGAATATCTTTTTCTTTCTTTTCAGGTTATCTGTTCATTTCAAAAAAGGACATAGAATTGGCTATGTTAAAGAAAAAACTTTCCTTTGAAATTCAAACTAGAAAAATGTGTTATGAAGCAACTGTATCTACGTGATCATGTGGTAGAGATTTGTTCTATGCTATATGGATGTGATCGAAATTAGTGCCTGTGACTAATTTTTCAAAACTTAAACTCAGTTATTTGGGGGTTTTTTTTGAAAAAAATCTGTATGCGATTTGTATTAAGCTTTCATATGTGATCAAGTATATTGACTACTTTTTCAAAAATTAAACTCATTGATCTGGTATTAAAAACAATCATTACAATTTGTAGCATTGGTTATAAAATGAGCATTCATAATCCTCGTGCTACGAGTGAAAATTCCTTCATTTGTGAACTCTGTGGTAGATCATTTACTCGCAAAGATAGACTGGCCAGACATCAGCGTAATCACGTGCAAGAGAATGACTTCTCATGTGATGTATGCAAGAAAACATTTCCTCAAATGTGGAAGCTGAAGAGACATTATCTTGCACATACAAATAAGTCACAATTCACATGCAATGTGTGCAGCAAAGCATTTTTCTGTGGATCCCTCTTAGCTAGGCATTATCTTTCTCATACAGGTGAAAGACCTTTCGCATGCGACTTATGCGGAAAGAGCTTTTATGATCAACATCTCCTACGCAAACATAAATTATCGCACTTGCCTGAAAAACCATACAAGTGTCATTTATGCGAAAGATCATTTCGCGATAAATTTTATTTAGATTCACATATTCGGACGCATACATTTGGGAAAAGTTTTGTATGCCAGGAATGTGGAAAGGCCTTTTATGAAAACAGGACTTTGAAAAGGCATCAGCAATCACACACAGGTCGTAAAGCTTTTAAATGCGACGCTTGCGGAAAGTTTTTTACTTTGAAAAGTAATTTGCAAAGGCATTACAATACTCACACAAACACAAAGCCTTTCATATGCGACGTGTGTGACAAGTCATTCCTTGTTGCGAGCAATTTACATAGACATTATAGAATTCATACTAAGGAAGAACCATTTGTGTGTGATGTGTGTGGAAAGACATTTGTTGATTCGAGTAATTTGAAGTGCCATTATCGAACACATACAAATGAAAAACCGTACGAGTGTGATGTATGCAGGAAAACTTTTTCTCGTAAAAGTAATTTGAATAGGCATCGTCTAACCCACGATAATATTAAACCTTACAAATGCGATATGTGTGATAAGGCATATTCTGCAAATGCTGATTTGAAAAAACATAAAATTCTGCACAGAGATGAGAAGCCTGTTAAATGTGGTGCCGTCTCCTGATTACCGAGGTTTGAAAGGACATTATTTCAAATAAATGTCCGTGTGTTCAAGAAATCAATAAAAAGATCTTTTCACTAACTTTCATGGTTTTTTTTTTTTTGTTTCAATTTTTTTTGTCATAGGACACTGATCAGTTGGAAGGGGAGACCCCATTAATACAAAGCAAAATAGGATTATGTGATTTAAAAAGAAAATTCTTTTATTAAAATAAAAATATTTTTATCATGTGAGAACATGATCCTGTTTTCGTTAAGAGGTTTTGAATAATTGAAGGCAGTAAAAAATTGAAACTTGCAATCTGAATCTTGAAAGCTGAAGTATAGGCTATGAATGAGGCATAAATGACAACATTCATCATTTTATTTTAATCGCAAATATTTTTTTACCTGCTTTTACCAGTATTGCATTATTATTTACGTATGCTTCTTTGGTAGCAGATGTATTTTCAAAAGGTTGAGATAGAACTACAACATCATAGCTGTTATTTTCATGGAATGTAATTTTTTTCGGAGGAAATTAAATAGTTTAACTTTTACAATGTGATAAAAAAAAACCTTCGCTCGTGTTTAGTAACAGTTTTGATAAAAGTATTTTCTATTTCCCCCAATGGGGAAATATGACTTCATTCATTCATTCTTAAGTGGGACAAATTGAAGGATTTGACACACACACACGCACGCACGCACACACACACATATATATATGACGCCTTTTCAATTAGAGTTCACTCAAATGATCAAAAAATCCCCAGATGAGTGATATACTTCCGAAATGTAAATTAATCCGTATTCTGAATTGCAATTAAAAACCTTGATTCTATATCACAGCTCTTTATTATCAACGGAAAAACACATTCAAAAAAACCAACTACACATAGTTACCACACAGGACAAGCTAAATCGAACAAAAGAAATAATTCCTAGGTTATAGGTGGACTGTTTAAATTCAGACACTGAGAATAATATTGCACAATCATAAATTAAACACATACGTAAAATAATAAATAAACAGAGTTAAATATTTACAACATGTTACAGATGTTATAAATTACTGATTTTCCAGCACAATTTATCATTCACTCTAAGATTGGATAGTTTTCAAGACGTTGCGCTTAAAAAGAAAAACGTGAATCCACTTTGAACGCCCTTTTTTCAACTGACTGAAATAAAAATTTGATGCAAAACGACAATTTTAGTTATTGAATTGAATACCGAATTTTCGTTTATCTAAATCATTTGAATTTCGAATTATTGCGTACTTATGTACAGATTTGACACAAAATTTGATACATATTTATAATTTTACATTTTATAATTTTAAAAATGCGAATCCAACTTTATCCACTTAATTGTTTACGTTTTCCCTCATTGTGATCACTTGTACTTGAATATACCAACAAACTTTCTGTGAATAAATTTTGTTCGAAATTACTGGAGGGAAAAACAAAATCTCATCAAATTTTATCCTTCTAGCTTAAAGCACTTTTATCTTACTCGCAGACATACATAATTTTTTTTAAAAAAAAGTGTTGTTTAGATTTATGGGGTGGGGACTGTATATTCGTAAAAATGCCGAGATTTTTTGGCGATTGAAATTTTTTCTTTTCGTGCGTGAGAAAGGAAAAAGTGCCGAAAATATTCTTTTTCTCATTTTATTTTGAAATTGGCTTCATACAAACAACTTTCAATGAAACTCTACCAGACGTGCGCCAAAAGTAAGGTTAGAGAATAAAATAAATAACATTAAACGTGAGTGTTTGTCAGTAATTATGGTAAGAGGTAAATTTAATTGCCTATTTTTTAAAAAATAACAATTATTTTTTGACACTAAAAGTTTGATAATCAATAGATTCTCATTGCTAATTAGTTCCATTGGTATGAAAAGTGATCCTTATAAAATCCATAAAGAAATTCAAAATTCATAAAACTGGCTCAAACATTCTGCAGTAACCTCTCCAATATACGAAAACCTGTAATAGCTAACACCCATAAATTTAATTTAACTTATTCTAACAATAATAAAAGACCAATTTTATCCCTCATACTTTCATTTTTTTTTTTTTTATGTTTTGTGTTGAATGTTCAAATATTTTGAAATATGTAAGTTGAAATCTTTAAAAGAAAAGTTTAACAAAATTACATCTCTTTAGAATTTGCAACATCCCTGCCCAGAAATGTTCAGCTGATGATAGATTGCAAGGGGGGGGGGTAGCCCACTGTCTTTAAGAAACGCCATACTTGCTTCACTTCGCTTCTTTCTCGCCATCGCCTTAATGCAGGGATGGGCAAACTTTTTCGATCGCGGGCCAAAAATTTAAAAAATAAAGTTTGGCGGGCCAAGATGAATTTTTCTAAAATTTTAAAAACAATATACAAGTATTACAATTTAATATATTAATGAGATGAATGAAATTGCGATTTTATTTTTAAAAGTTCCTTATGTTGAGGTTCGAAGTGAGATGTACCGATTCTAAGGAACGAGGCTAAATGCTCATCTGTCAATCTACTTCTGAAATAATTCTTTCTTAGGTTCATAGTTGAAAACACTTGTTCACATATATAAGATGAAGCAAACATAGCACTGATTTTCTGGGCATGAGATATTAAATTTGAGAAACTTACTTTCGATAATGATTTGTAAAACTCTAACTTTGACATATTTAGAAACAATTGCTTGAGATGATTGTTAGATTGCAACTCAATTAATTCAAGCTGCAAATCTAACCTCACTGCTTCACAATTTACGTTGAATGGCATAGTAAAATTATCAAATTCAGCTTGAATATATTGAATTTCCATATGTCTGCTCCACAAGAAAAAGATAAAGCTTGTTGGCCCCAATCTACAGCTATAACTAACAAAAAACTTCCGCTTTTAACACTTTACCGATTGAAAACTGCCTGCGTTTGCTATTTCCTTCGATTTATGTTTTGCAGAACAAAAATAGAGAATGTAAACAGATTACCAGCTCTTTGAAAAAAAGAAAGAAAAAATATAATATTCAAACAAAGTAGAAAAGGAGATGGATATATAATATATGAATATTTCTTTTAATTTGCCTCTGACCGGCAAATTAAAAGTCTATCCGCGGGCCGGATAGAGCCTTCCGGCGGGCCGGAGTTGGCCCGCGGGCCGTAGTTTCCCCATCCCTGCTTTAGAACAATCATGTGAAACTTATAAATATATATAGAAACGTATGACCAAATGCCTTCAGAGCATACTGTAGAATTAAATTCAAACCAGATTAATTTTCGTTTTAAAAAGTTAAAATTAAACACTTAGCAATTGAATTTGCAGAAGATAGTATCTGATTATAACTGTAAAAATGGTAACAAATTTTATGAGATTCTATTACGATGAAACGAATTTTAGGTGAAAGTCCCTCAAAGTAAGTAATGATTTCAATTTTTCCGAAAACAATTTGAAAGACTTAGGTTGAATGGCAACAAGCAACAGAGAAAAAGACAGCTATCATTAGCTCGAAAGACATTTCCAAAGCTTTCTTACAAATCGAGCGTTTAACATTCAATGACTAGTCCCATCGAGCTGAATTTGAAATCCAATCCATTACATCAAATCGATCCAACCGACCACTAAAATGCCAATTTCACTGAAAAACAATCTGTAGAAAAATGCAGTTGGATCCGGATCCGTCCTTATTAACGTCATCCTATATTTTTCCGAAGGTCTGATGTTTTATCTTTTTAATTAGTCA
Organism: Argiope trifasciata; assembly: GCA_026543055.1. Taxonomy (NCBI): domain Eukaryota; kingdom Metazoa; phylum Arthropoda; class Arachnida; order Araneae; family Araneidae; genus Argiope; species Argiope trifasciata. Next base: position 634 of record JAPMOQ010024586.1, on the reverse strand, counting down.
CTCGATTCAGGCGGACAGAAAATGAAAGAGCAAAAAATGGCTTCAACTCTGCGTCATTTATTAAACAGGTATTAAAAGGAAAAGACATTTATTTAAGGTGATCTTTAACAGTAGAAAGAAGAAGTAAGGCGGAAAAAATATGTCTTGTCAAGCTGTACTCTCCAACTTGGAGTCTCATGTTTAATTCAGAAAGGGTAGTCTTAAAGGGTGTTAAATAAAAATGTAGCGGACGTGTTAAAAAATGCTTTTTGTCAGTTCTTCGATGTGATCCGGGGATTATAATGTTGTTTTGCGTTGTAAAAAGGGTTATAACTCATCGATAGATTTTTATTTATTGGTGAAAGAAATGCGGCGAATTTTTTTCTACTTCCCTATTATTCAGATAAAGAGAAGCTTTAAGGTAGCGGAGATTTTCACCCTTCATTTTAAGGTTCGAAGCAATTTATAGCTGTAATTTATCATGACTAGATAACTTTCGATGTCTATTAAGAAGATTTATTCAGGATCTTAAATGTGACTCCTGTATCAATTTTCCAATTTATTCATTAAAGAAATGAGAGTAACATGATGGTGATTTTCTTTAGAATTGCCTCTGGAAATTTGAATGATCTTAAGCTGATTTCAGTCTACAGAA
>JAPMOQ010024576.1:121290-139356 GCA_026543055.1 Argiope trifasciata | reverse complement strand
ACTTCCTGCTGTTCTGTTCTAAATAGTGTCCTGTTTAAATAAAAGTTCCTGATTCCAGTGTCATGGGCTAAGTTTTTTTCCATCTAGCTCTTTCAATTTTTAAATTATAGTGTTTACTTTAAGCCAATCTAACGGTGTAGCTTCGTAAGCATTCCATGAGGAATAGGGCATTAATGTGCCATTTCGGGTAATGATATAACGGACATTTCATTATGCGATCTTAATTCGTCATTGACTGAGTTATCGTATTCGCAGGTATATGATTAACCAGTTTTATTACGTGATCTTAATTTGTCCTCCATTGGGATATCGTATTGATAAGTATATGATTGACCACTAACCAATTACGTAACAATTTGTCATTATTCTTGACATTAACGGTAATCATACCACATACTAACCCATCTAGCTTGCTCCATTTTTTATCTATAATTAATGAAACTATTTAACATTCTTAAGTTTATCATTAGCCATTCATGCGATTAACCGGGCTATTAATTATGTTTCGTTTTGACTGACTTTTTATCGTTAATATTGTTTACATTAACGGTAATCACACCATTCGCTAATTTTTAATCTATCTAGTTTTCTGTATTTATTTTCAATTTATAATTAACTAGATTAGTTTTTTTTTCTAACAAGATTATTTTTTATTTAACCGAATATATGATTAGCCAGGTTATTGCTTTTTCGTCAATATTGTTCAGATTAACGACAATCAGACCACATGCTAAATTTCATCCTTCTATCGTGCTACATTTTCAATTTATTCTACTCTAGTCGTAACATTAATGTATTATTCTTTAGAGAGATCACTTGCACACATTTCAAATGTATTCTTCGGAATCATAGAGATAAATCATATATAGATGCAGATGCTTCTGGAAATTCATTTTAATTTTATGGCCATACTGTTTGGATTGTAAAAACGGATATAATTTTACTTTGCTTTACTATTTATTTTATGATTTTCTTTCATTAGTAATTATTTTGAAAATAAACTACTCAAATTATTGAACGATGCAATATAATGGGTGTGATTTTAGATTTTTTTTAAACGATACTTTTTGAATATATAATTTATTTATTTATTCCTTAGAAGTACTCCTGTTAAGAGAACTGTGAACATGTGCAATACTTTATTCATTCGTTTTTTTAAACGTGTAATTTGACTAAAATTTTTTAATTAAATTTTCAAAAATGTTTTGCAATTATATTTAAACACTATTTATTTTTACTACGATAAATAATGCTGTATATTACCAGCAATAAATATTTAGACAATTCAGCAAAACTCTTGAAACTTAGTTAATAACATTTATTACAATTCTTGTGCAACAAAATGAAATTTTATAGTAAAATTTTCATGTAAAAACTTTGAGAAGTTCTCTTTATTATACTAGTTTTGCAGGCCACTTAATGAGCATAGCATTTGAAAGTATTTTCTGTTCTTTTAAGTAAAAAGAATATTAATTTTAAACGTAAGTACGCGCGACAAGTAATAAATAAAAATTTCATAAATAATGAATAAATTTAATAGTTTTTGTACTGACTATTTCATATAATTAATAGCTCTTGAAAAAATAAATATTTTTTTAACTAATAAATCTATGTTCAAAAATTTTCTGCATTCCCAGAATCATACGATTTCATTATATTTTTGCTATTATCGTTTAACTATCTAAAAATCATAAATTTTAAACTAAACATTACGAAAAAAAAACAGCTCATTTAATAACACATTCACTGCTGTTTTTAGCAGAAAAAAATTTAATTTTTTTAGTTAGAATATTGTAACTTTCTTTGCAAAATGATGACATTTAATATGAGAGAAAAATTTATAATTATTATTATAATTTTACATAATTATATTTGTATATAATTATAATTATATTTTTATATTATAATTTATAATAATCTTTAGAGATTTAATATAATAAATATTGAATCAAGATGTAAAATGTAGCTTAAATAATCATATTATTACTAAAATAAACAAGTTGCAACGTTTCTAATAAATTTAATTTTTATTACATTATATTAGAAAATTCAAAATTACAGAATGAATCTGAAAAAAAAGGTATTTATTCATTTTCCCCAAACTCAGAAAGTGAATTATAAAATATCCATCAAACAATTTTATTAAGGGAATAAAAAGGAAAAGAATCAATTATGACCGGTCAACATTGTTTTTGACTTGTATCAGAATTTAGGTAGCAATTTTTTTCAAATATATCAGTAGATCATTAAACGTACAATCACACACGCTCAAAAAAAAAATTTAGAATTAAACATAAAATGCCCTTATTTTATACTAAAATTGGTGCTTTGTTTGACAACAGCAGATTACTAAATACGTAAACACACAAAAAAAGTTAGAAGTTATATTCATGCTTTATCTCAAAATTGATGAAATTAATTAAAGATATTTTCAGATGTCTTCACATTATGTTTCTGAAACCAGTGAGGCAGTTGAACTCTAAACTTTATAGACTCAATTGGTTAAGTATTCATATAAGATACATACACTATTAGAAAAATAAATAATAAGATCAAAATTTTTAAAAACAATGATTTTTTTTTTTACTTTATGGAAAAGGCGTGAATTAGAAAGAGAAAAATAATACATAAATTAAACAGTGCTATTTTATTTAATTACAGGCATCAAAATTGAATTATAGATCATAGAATTATAAAAGAATATAACAACCATTAAAACAATTTGTAATATTTACATTAAAATTTCTGTGCCATTGTTCCCTCATATAATTTGCTAAAAAAATATAAAAATACAGAAATTGTTTAAAATATGCATTCATACTTGCACAGCTAACAAACTCATGTAATTAGACTTAAATATCTGCATACATTAAATTAGAAAAATATTGCGTATAAAATACAAAGAGAACTTAAATTAAGGTTAAACAAATTGGGAAAACATTTTCACATCAATCAACAAGTTATTTGGGGGAAAGAGCTAGGTATATTAGATTAAGACAAAGATAACAACAACGATGATGATCCTCATGCATACAAACCTGAACTCAATAACACAACTCCATACCGGGTTGCTCATGCTGAATCTGAAGAATTTCATGTACTATATTTGATGGTTGAATTTCGATTACACTGCAAAAACCAGGGATACAAACAAATATTTAAATGTAAAACTTAAATAATGATTTATTTTATACACTTATAACAAACAATCATAATAAACATACCTTTTTCTGTCATTTGCTGCCTCCTTCTGGATTTCTTCTAACACCGAACTGGGTAGATTTATCCTAAAAGTCAAAGCACAACGAGAGCCAAGTCATTTGGACAATCACTGCGCCAGACCATTGGGATGTTGGTTCCCAACTTTATTTGAATACATTATACATTTATACAATGAAATATTACATACAAAACAATAATATTAACAAACTGAAATGTAAATGAAAAAAAAATATGCAAATGAAAAAAAAAATCAAATTATTTTTAACAGCGAAAAACAACAGATTTCTTGCACACACATAAAACTCACAACACTAATAATAAAAAAAACTTCTCACTCGTTTGCAGATTTTTTCTAAGAAACAATTTAAATCCAGAAATAATTCTTCTAAGACTGTAAGCAGGTCATTGCTCTTCTCGCCTGCACTTGCCCACAAATCTTAAAATATCCAAGTGCAATGCTAAATAACAATCTCTGAGGATTTCTGAATCCTCCGTTTTCTCTACAACGGCGATATTTTTGTAGAATAAACTCCAGCGCAGTTGCCTTCAACACGTCATCATGAAGATATCCAAGAACAAGAATGTTTAGCGCGTTGTCTGTTGACAAGAAACTCTTTAGAACATCAGAACACATCCGCTTCAATCCCAAAATTTGGTATTTGTCTGCTCCGAAAAGGAGACATTCCGCAGATTCGAATGTCAGTTCACCCGTTTCGCCGGTGCACATGTAACGCAGTAGAAGCTTGAAATCCTCCGTGCTGATGTCTGTGATCTCCACTTGGCTGCTTCTCTTCTCCAACATGTCTGTCGTGAACATGGCTGGAAAAACGGGGGATCTTGCCGACAGGATCATCTTGTGAGCGGAAAAAGACTGATCTCTACACTGGAGCTTCACATCGGAGTGGGGAGCTGCTTCGCCATTCCATAAATGCTGATAATTCTTCGATTATAAAAACAAGGCATCGATGTCACGCTTTGCAAGTGAAGACAGAATCCTTAAAGTGCCACTAATGGTGATTGGATCTCCGTAATAGTCGTCGTCGTACAATCCAAGCTCTATAAACGCTCTCTCACAACCAATATCCATTGACTGAGCAAACTTTCGATGAATCACGCACTTTTTGCTCTTGAATAAGTTAATTTTTCCTGATATGAAAACTTCTTCAACTGTCGATTCTCTGCTAAGCTGCAGAAATGCGGCCTTGGAAAACCCCAGAAGACTGAGTGTCCACAAGCAGTTTGCCTTCCAGTCTTTTTGAATCGTATATTCAACCGCATTTCTTTGGATGAAACTAAAACATTTCACTACTTCGAATTTAAACGGTATAGTGATCATTTTTCAATTGCTACCGGCTTCTTCGGAGACTGCTTCAAGACGGCGATAAAATAACGAACAACACGAACGGTATCGGCACGAATTCTGGTGCTTTTGGTAAAACGCGGGTTTCTGAAGCAGGTAGTCGCACAGCAGAGATAACGATGAAGATGACAATAGAGATTCGCAAAGACGGACTGTGAGTGGTGGAGATTTCGCCCCTCCCAATGACTCATAGCGAATGGACTGTCTTCTATCGTGATGAAATGCCGTCTTTGAAGGTCACATCTGAGGAAAGTTGTCAGGTGATTCGACCCGGGAATCGACGGCGTTCTTTTGGTTTATTGAATGGTCAAATAAAGGATGATTTTTACAATGAAGTTTTGCTGATGAAGAATTGATTGCAATGGCATGGAGATGAACAGTAGATATTTAATTGCTCTTTTCCACCTACGCGTGGCACCGTGAGTATCTGCCGATGAATTCTTCTACACAAGAATTCTAGTTTCGGCCCTTTGAAGAGGATCGTCTCAATGGTTTCCGGTCGTGACCCTTTCTTGGTCTACGGTAGCGGGACGGTCCGAATTCTTTGGTGTCGGGAACTCTCTCTGCCCTCTCCCCTCTGACTGCTGGTTAACACCGGAAGAAGTGCCGAGCTCCCTCTCGTGGAATTAATTTACCACATCGCTCGGCCATCGACAGGTGAGGTCCTCCGAACTCTGAAACACACAAATGAAGGAAGAAAAAAAAAAGAGAGGCTATTGAAGAGAAAATGATAAAAAATAAAAACAAAAAGGGTGATGGAAAAAAAAGAAATTTGTTGATCTCAAGTTGCAACTGCATCAGTCCAGGGCTTCATGTGATCAGCTGAAGTAGAAGTTGCATCAGGTCCTTCATGAGATCCTACTTTTGCTACGTCGTAACGATCATGTGGCTTTATCTTGACCACTTTGTAAGGTCCTAGGAACTTGGGTCTTAGCTTCAGACCTCCTCCTAACTGGGTTCTTTTAATTGCTACCAAGTCATTTATTTTGTAGACTGGAGCAATTCTACGCTTTTTATTATACTGGCGTCGGTTCTCTTCTTGCACTTTGAAGATGTTTGCTTTCGCCGCCTCACGCATAGTTTCCTTCTCTTGAATCATGGCGTGCAAGAATTCTTCGTCCAGAATTTCTTTGATTCTTAGATCCGTTTTGTTTCTCATCTTCACACCTATCATCAGTTCAAAAGGAGTGAATTTGGTGGATCTGCTGATAGATCCGTTGAACGTCTGGTACAAACTTGAACCACTTTGCAGGATCGTCTATAGACAGTTTTGCGAGCACTGGAATAAGAGTTCCATGCATTCTTTCTATCTGGCCATTTGCTCTTGGCACTCCTGTAGTGATCTGTACATGTTGAATACCTTCGTCTTTGCAGTAGTCTTCAAATTCTTTAGAAGTAAAAGCAGAACCTCTGTCTGAAATAATTCTCGAAGGATTTCCGAAGACTGCTTGTTGTATCCTGAGTTTTTGCAGTGCTTCTGCTGCTGATGTTGCTTTAACAGGATAGAACCAAACGAATTTGGTGAATGCATCTACCACTGTAAATATGTGTTGATACCTTTTGCTTGTAGATGGTAAGGGACCAATGAAATCAATATGATATGTGCTCAAAGGAGTATTGTCCTTCGGAATTGGGTTCAAAAGACCTTCTCCTTTGCCTCGTTTTCTGTTATAGAGGATGCACTCAACACAATTCATTAAGACCTTCTCTATTTTCTGCTTTGCGTTAGAGATATGAAAGTCTCTTTTCAGCAAATCTTCAGTCTTTTGCAAGGCAAAGTGTCCTTTGTTGTGAATCCCACGAATTATTTCAAGCTCCATCGCTTCTGGTACGACGATAAGTTCTCGTCCGTCTACCTGTATATACAAGACATCTTCTTTTATACAGTAATCATCTCTGAGTCCTTTCTCGACCAGAGTTTTCAGCAACTGAATGCGCTCATCTGTTGCTTGCGCAGTTGTGATTTTAGCCGTAATTTCACTTTGGGAACGAGTGACCATGCATACTGCATTCCTGCTCAATGCATCTACATGCTTCATTTGTTGACCTGCTCTGTGAACTACTTCGCACTCGAACTCCTCCAGAAATAATGCCCATCTGGCTATTTTAGGCGCCAGGTCTTTCTTTTCCATCGTCTTTTGGAAAGCATCACAGTCGGTGACTATTTTAAATTTTGTCCCCAAGAGATAACTTCGAAATGTCTTCAAGGCTACTATAATTGCTAGCACCTCCAGCTCATAACTTGACAGTTTTTCTTGCTGTGGTGATGTCTTTCTACTCATATAATGAATTGGATGTAGTTGTCCATCATCTGAGCGTTGTAATAAAACTGCTCCGAAGCCATGGCTACTAGCATCCGTATGCAATTCAAGAGGTTTTCCTTGCTGGAAAATGTGGAGTACGGGACTTTGACACAAACGTTCTTTTAGATGTTGAAATGCCTGTTTTTGTAATGGCCCAAATTCAAATTCTACACCACTGCGAAGTAAATCACTTAGTGGTTTTGCTATTTTTGAATAATTTGGAAAAAAATTTCTGAAATATCCTGTGAGACCTAGAAAGCTTTGCATTTGTTTAATATTCTTAGGTTCAGGGAAATTTTGAACAGCTACTGTTTTATTTGATGAGGGACGAATTGTACCCTCTTCGATAACATAACCTAAAAATTCAATTTTTCGTTTTAAAAATAGACATTTTTTAAAATTAATTTCTAATCCATATTCAGAAGCCACTTTTAAAACAAGTTTAAGTTTTTCCAAACCCTCTGTTTCAGTACGGGAAGGTATAATGAAATCATCCATATAAATTACAATTGTATTATCCCTAATCAGATCCCTGAAAACATGATATGTGAATCTCAAAAACACACTAGGACTTGTGGACAAACCAAATGGAGTTCTTAAAAATTCGAATAAACCGGCATGACAAATGAATGCCAAATATTTAGTGCATTTTTTCTCAACTGGAACATGAAAAAAACCGTTTTTTAAATCTAAGGTTGAGAAAACTTTTGCTTCTCCTAAATGATCGAGAACCTCCTCTACTTGAGCCATAGGAAAAGAATCTTTAACTACTTTTTTGTTCAGCTGTCTGAAATCCACGCATAACCTATGAGTACCATCTCGCTTTTTACACAACAAAATTGGAGATGCGTATTCAGAACAAGAATGTTTAATAATACCCATTTGTAACCATTCATCAATTTGTTTGTCGACAATTTTTTGTTCAGCGAACGGCATTCTACGGGACCGTTGCCGTACTGGGATGTCGTCTTTTAATACAACGTTTAATCGCATATCAGTCTCTCGAGGTTGTTTAGATGGTTCATAATTTTTTACCAATTGCAAAACTTGATCGCGTAAACAATCATCTACATTCTGACTAATATCGAGTAATTCACTCTCAATTACCGCCGCAAAAAATGGAAGTTCACTCTCAATAGAATCTATCTGTCTATTTTCGGCGCTCGACAATTTATTTTGCTGAATAAGATGCAGACATTTTGGCGGAAAAATTCCCTCCATTACTAATTGATCACTTATAACTGCTTCAATCTCAACAGGTTTACATTTTTCATTAAAAGCAAATGAGAAAATTGCTGTTTGAGCAGAAACTTCATTTCCAAAACAAGTTTTAACTTGTATATTTCCCATTGTTTTTTTAGTCGGAAAAAATGATTTATTTACAATTATAAGCTCACTTCCTGAATCAACCAGAAATTTTATTTTTTTCCCATCCACAAAAATATCAATATATTCTAGCATATTTTTTGGTTTAGTTCCAATTCCCGATATAACAAATTTATTTCCTGTCTCACTTTCATTTGTAGATTTTTCTAATCGCTTCGGACAGTTACGAGCGAAATGAAAGCTTTCCCCTTTTCCCCCGCAAACATAACAAATCCTTTCCGGTTTAACGTTCTGAATTTTGTTTCGGCGGAATGACTCATTTTTCAACGCTTGCTTTTGGAATCCTATTGCTTTTGTTTCATTAACGTGAACTTTGGAATTACTTAATTCAGCTAAAGATTTACCACGAGAAGAAAAAAATAAATCACATTCGCGACCTAACTGAGTTGGCGGAAACCATGTTTTTCCTTCGCGGACACTTATATATTCTTTTGTTCTAAAATCCAATGTTTCATATAATTTATCCGCAACAATTAGATTGCATAAATTTTTGAAATCCTTTTTTACATCTCTGACCTGATAATAATAGTCAAATGTTGCAGTTAATCGTGATGCAAATTGTACATGCGACTCGTTCGGTAAGCGTTGAGCATTTTTAAAATTATTAAGACACTCACGAGGTGTCGGCTGAAATTCAGCTAAAATTAATTCTTTTAGTTTTTCGTAATCCGACAAATCTTCCTCATCTGCATAGGTTAACACATTATTTACTTTATCCCCTAGCAAATTAATTAGTATTTCGGCTTGCAAGCCTTTAGGAACGTTTTTAGTAGTAAATGCTTTTTCTAAAGACATAAAAAGCAAATGCAATGCCTCGGGTTTCTCAGGAACAGAAATTGTTAGTGTTTTAACACTTTTAATCAAATTTTCAGCACTAACAGGTGCGTTTGTTCGCTCACCAGGCAAAGACTGTTTTCTTAATTTCTCTAGCTCGATCTCCTTCTCGAGTCGGGATAATTTCAATTTTTCAATCTCTAACTTTGATTGTTCATTTACTGCCTTAGCCGTGCGATCCTCAACGATCGACTTAATGACACCACGGACAAATTCTTCATCTGTTCTGAATACATCAGTATTTTCAATTAATCTTTTAAGTTCTAAAATTTTGGCAATTTCTAGCACTGTTTCGCCAAGTTCTTCGGCAAGAATTTTCAGATCACACTTCTTTAAATTATTTAGAATACTCATTTTCAAAATTAAAGCAGGATAAATAGAGAATTGAAGAAGCACAGTACCTTTTAAAATCTGTTGTTTCACCGGCTCCGAGCCCCCATGGTTGTGGGTGTGATGGGTTTTAATTCATCAGTCCACTGGTTTAGATTACTATTGGTTTATTGAATGGTTAAATAAAGGATGATTTTTAAAAAGAAGTTTTGCTGATGAAGAATTGATTGCAATGGCATGGAGATGAACAGTAGATATTTAGTTGCTCTTTTCCACCTACGCGTGGCACCGTGAGTATCTGCCGATGAATTCTTCTACACAAGAATTCTAGTTTCGGCCCTTTGAAGAGGATCGTCTCAACGGTTTCCGGTCGTGACCCTTTCTTGGTCTACGGTAGCGGGACGGTCCGAATTCTTTGGTGTCGGGAACTCTCTCTGCCCTCTCCCCTCTGACTGCTGGTTAACACCGGAAGAAGTGCTGAGCGCCCTCTCGTGGAATTAATTTACCATATATATAATCAGCATATAAAAATAAAAATAATCAACAGAATTAAAATAAAAAAACACACGAGAGACAGATATGTTTGCACTTATGGTAAAAGGTTATTACTTTGTGATTTTTATTTTAAAGTCTGATATAATACACTATCTCTTTAACGCTTGTCGTCCATACTTGAGACCCTCTTTAATTATTAATTGCGACTAAAGATAATACTTTTAGAAATCTTTCACTTCTTATGCATCATTTCAATATCTTGAAGCTCTTTAAAGTTTCTTCATCTTTAAAAAATAATTTTGATTGACCATAATAAAGTACCTTATATTTTTCTGTTTTATTTTAGTTTTTGTTATTTTTAGTTTTAATCAAAGAGAAATAAAGCAAAAAAAAAATGACGATACATAATGGCTTTTAATTTGTTAAAGTCTACTTATTTCAGAACAGCAATAAGCTGATACATATAATTCAATGAAGCTCAATGTGTGTATGTTGGTGCTCTACAGGACATACCATTGAACATACAGCTACCAAATTTGGTACAAGTATACCTTGGAGATCAGGAATGTGCACCTACGAGTGATTGTTTTGGAGCTTTTGGTTAGAATTTGAATTATTAAAAATTAATCGAAATTTTGGCGTTTTTCCGGAACAACTTTTGAAAATACGATAGCGCAACATTGATTTTTACATCAAAATAAAGATAAAAAAATTATCTTTGCAGTGATACTAATATTTTAATAAACAAATAAAATTTCTATTTTTAATGAATGGTTAAAAAATAATTTTATATTTTTCAGCAATAAAAATAAAGTTTCCCGCTCACATTAAGACTGAAAGGGAAAAAATTATCTTTCATCAGCATGTTGCCATTAGATTCACAAAAACTCAAATTCAAAAAGAAATAAACTAGTATTGCAAATTAAACATAAAACTGTTATTTTCAGCATGTGTCTGAAAGAAACTAAATAAATATGAAATATGTTTTTTAAAAAGAAAATATAAAGAAAATTTTTATGACTTTTGCTGCATTATTAATTAAATAAACAGCTTTATTTAAGACAAATATAGTTTAATATATATCTTTTTATTTCAAGATCCAACAGCTAATTTGTCAAATTTTAATTCAAAAAGATCTATAAAGAGGGTCTTAAGAAAGTAAATAATTACATAGTATTTAAAATGAGTCTATAAATGCTTTACTAAATAAAGAATGTTTACCTTTTTTCTAGTTCCTCTGCTCTGTTTTCAAACGCTAATCTTTTAAACTAAAAGGTATAAACTTCAATCAACTAACACAGTCCCTAGAAACGTTTCATTTATGAATATTTGAATATACTCTTCAATAGAAGAGGATAACTTTAAATCACTTTGTCGGCTGTTCGAAAGATGATTAGCATCAAGGGTTTCTCACGACTGACTGGCCTCAGAATGAAAATGCTCATTGTTCTAAACTATTCTATTCAAAACTTCATAAGTCGATCAAATGTGATATCAGAAGACAGAAACCTTCATTTATTTATTTGACAGTTGAAGTGACCAGAATATTTCGTGGAATATGATTCCTTATAACTAAAAGATGCATAAAACTTAGACTAAAGGATTTTTTGAGTTTTTATAGCAATTAAAATATTGCTATTCGGATCATTTAAATCTTTTTGAAAGTAAAACTAAAATCTGAATTTTATGATGAATCAAACAAATTTTTGTTAAATAATTCCTGAAATATTACATAAGTTATAGCAATTTTTAAAGTAATACACATAATGATTCCCTTTTTAATATATTTATATTTGAAAATACTTGGTTTCAGAAAAAAATAGTTCTATATTAATTTGCAGTTTGATCATTTCCATTTTAATTTACAGCTGAAATTTTGCGGGAGTTGAGAGATAATTAGAGAGAGGTACAGTACATTACGGGGTTAAGAGCTTTACAATTGCAACAGTAAATTATATGACAATCAAAATTTAAATTTAAAATTATTTTGATTTAGAAGCTATCAAAATACAAGTTCAAATAATTAATTTACAATGACAAGTCACATAAAACATTTAATTGACTATGACGTTACCTAAAGTATTTAACTAGCAATTTTTAAGAGCATTAAGGTTGGCGTACTGGCTGGTCACCAAAGGCGGCTTGTCTACAATAAAAAACCTATCTAAAATGGAGAAAATCCTATTGTTACTTTGTAAGTTATTTATACAAGGAGAAAAATAATTTTTTAAAGATTTCCTTCATACATTTTTGCATAGATATAGCGAAAAAGTGAGTGATAAATATAGCGAAAACTGACAAGAATATGACAAGAATTACTCACCTAACGATGGATTTATTAAGATAAATTCAATTTTTCTAAACGGTTTTTCCTATTTTGAGAAATCTTACATTTGTGCATATTATTGAAAGATTTGGAAGTTCTAAGAATGATTAATTCCTCTCATTAGCAAAGTCAGAAGTAAATGAGGAATTGATTAATAATTTTATGACATATAGGTGATAAAGTGTGATGCGTTTAAATTGAAAAAATTTTACAATCCGCTTGTCATGTCCGTTCGGTTCAAAGGGATCAATTGCTTTCTCAATAAAATATTTTTTAACTTCACATTTCAATAGAAGTGTAATTTATATTATTTCAAAGGGCCCCGGTGGCCTGGTGGTAAACACCCGGCTTTTCAACCGGAAGGTACTCAGGTTTGAGACCCGATTCCACACAAAAACTATCGGATAAGCGGTTTTCTTGCACTTTAAATCAGTCGAGGCTAAACTTCCTACTAATGGTGTGGTGTGAAAGTTTGGAGGGGGCTACACATCAGATGTTGTCCTCGTCATCTGGCCGTGGTTCAAAATGACGAGTACCGTCCGAAAATAGCCCTAGTGTTGCTTTAAAATGGGACGTTAATATAGTAACAATTAACACACACAAAAAGCGTACTATTTTAAAAGCTTTAAGCCATTCTGCTTTCAATTTCCCAAATTTGATGTCTGCCTCTTTATGCAACGAATTATACTGAAGGAAAGAGAAGCAAAGTATCTCAGTTTAAATATCTGTTTTCACTATAATGACGTTGCAGACAAAAAAATAATATCAATTAATAAAAAATGACATTTAAATGCGATCCAACTCAAGAGAATCAGTTTGTCGCATTCGAATTAGATTAATTAATCCTGAAATAATTTTAAGTAAAGTGAGAAAAAAAGAAATTTTAAATTCTTATCTACACAATTTCCATCCCTGTGAGTCATGCGGGCGATTTGTAAAAGAGGAGAGGGGGACCCACTGAATAATGTTTTAAACTGAAAGCGATGGCAAATTAAAGGATTCCCAGTGGAAATCAAACGGAAGCGAGACCTGATTCAAATTCATTATATTAACGTCCATTGCAAAGAAACATCACTGCTATTTTGGAATGGAACCCGTGGATAGATGAGTAGAAGAATGCATAGAATGGAACCCGTGGATTCGCACCGTAGTCAGATGACGAGGATAACTCCAGAAACGGTATTCTTAAGCTTCTACACCAGAGGGAGGATGTTTGGTCCCAACTGGTTTAATGTGCACCAAACACTTCTTACATAACGATTCTTAAATGGAACCGAATTTTGAACCTGAAGCCCTCCCGTACCGAAACTTTGCCACCAGGCCACAGTGGCTAGAAATATTTAAATAAAAGAGGGTTATTTATTTGATACATCAAAAATAATTTATGCATGTTTTATACCAATAGGTCAGATGAATAATTTGATTTTACTTTTAACCCATTTTATTATACTTCGTACCTCATTCCAAATACATCGCTATAAATGCATTACTTCCGAACTCTTGCATCCGAAATTCCCTGAAACAATGAAATGGTTATGCTTTTGCCAGTTGCTTACCTTTCTGTTTTTTTAAATCCAGTTCTGTTTCTGCAAAAAAGTTTTTAAAAAGCAGAATTTTAAAAGATAAAACCAATACCAATATTGGACCAATATTTTCGCTGAAGAAAAATAAATAATTAAATATATTTTTTCAGAAATAAAACATGCTAAAATTATAAATGGAATTTTTGATATCACTTTGCGATTCTATTCAGAATTTGAAAATAAATATCTTTTTCATATGAATGCACTTTGTGATGCTATTCACTTCGCAGTGACCTACCTGTTGGTAAAGTTTCAGCTTCGGAACTAAAGGGTTTCAGGTTCGAGACCCTATTCACCTACGAACAGTAGTATAAACGGGTCTGGTGGCATATTGCTCGGTGAAGTAAAAAATCTCTTCTCGAGATATTTTGGTCTGTCGCGCCTGCTTGTAGAAAATCCAGGCATTTATGCCAACTAAATCAGGAATATTGAAAAATGCTTGGAGAGGCCGTCTACAAGACGTGACCAGACCTGAAAAGGTTGACCTGTTTTTCCTTTGACGTTAAGATTTTTTGTGAAAATTAAAGGGCGGAGAGAAGCAGGAAACATCAACGCTCGTATCTGAAGTTCTGAAACGAAGTAAAATTGGCGAAATAAGTACAATGATTGAAGTTGGGCATTCAATTCTAGTTTTTCTCCTTATCACTAAACTTACCAATTCTTAATACATTATATATTTCTGCCATAGCTTGCCAAAAAACGGATATTGTATACGGATTAAATGTGAAGTATTAATGTTAAATGTACGAAATATAAAAGAAAATCAACGAATTAACTTCATTATAATTCAACAAAATTGTATGTTGTGAGTTTTTATATAATACAGATGAAGAGAATAAGGATTTTCAACTCATCGCTTTCAGAATTTCTTTACAAATACAGGGTGTTTCTATCAAACATTTGGAGCAAAGGTATTATTCCCATTTAAAATAATATCCTGTTTGGCACGCCTTGCATTGATAAGCACCTGTGATACATTTAGGCGTCAGTGGCATAGCATTTGCTCTTTCTTTTGGTAGTTCAGCCCTTTGGTGGCAAGCTCTGCTGCTGACTGGAGTAAAAAATCTCTTCTCGAGATATTTGCATCTGCCGTTTGCTTGTACAAAATCCAGGCATTGGTGCCAAATAAATCAAGAATATGCAAAAATACGTTCAATACGCATTAGATCAAAATTTATGATCAGATATACTTAAAAAGTAATCAAATACCTTTAAATTAATGAATCAAATGACCGGAACGGAATATAACAAGTATCACTGTAATAAACAAAATAAAAACTGAATATTAACTATGTTTGATTCTTCGAAAAACTCAGGAAATGAAATGTTTAAAAGCGACGATATGCGCATTTTCGATGCAAAAGTTTATAATCAGTCGTTTGACCGAATACTATTATTATTTTATATTATAATAATATTATATTTATATATATATATTATATATATTATATTTATATTTATATATTATATATATTCAATTTTATATTATAATATATTTTATATTATTATTTTATAATACGAATATTAATTTATTGTTGTAAATAGGAAAATGTTTAATGGAGTGAATGTAAAATACAGTGAAACCTCGTTACAACAATATTTTAGGGACAAAATAAATATATTGTTGTAGAGAGGCATATTGTTATATCGAGGGCCCACATATTTTGAGCATTTAATAAGAGTTTTTTTTTATTATTATTAGTTTAAGGTGCATAACATACTACTTTTAAGTCTATATTTAGAAGAAATTAATTTGTAAAATACTAATAATAGTGGTTTAAATACTAAAAAAATAAATAAATAAGATAAATTCAGAAAATAAGCACAGAAATATTCACATACCTGAAAACACTTTTTATTGAATATGATCCAATATTTTTGTTTGTTTATTCCTTTTTTTAACTTTTAAGTTCACCAATACTGTATGCATTGAGTCTAGTGCACGAAAATGTTCTTCATTTGTCGACGGAAGGCTTGAAAAAAATGTCCGTAGAGAATTCACAGATTGAAGAGCTTCCTGGTATGGCAATAAGGACTGCGATGGACTTGTATTATCAATATCATCTTCATCATTGTTTCCTATCTCATCAGTAATTTCATTAATTCTTATTATCTTCCATAATAAGAATATCTTCATCAGTAACTCCTGCGAAAACCATAAGAACATCATCTGCTGTTAAATAGTCTTCTATACTAATTCCAAACTTTTTACCGCTTGTTTCCTCAAGTTGGGATACGGATTTTTTGATGTGCAAAACACATTCTTGATCATCTGAGAGATCATTGTCTATGGAATTTTCATCATTATCAGATTTCTTATCTTCCATAACACAAAGACCGGCCTTTTTCCAGCAATTCCGAATGGTTTTTTCTGTTACTTCCCACCAACTTCCAGCAATATTGTGACACGCTTCCTTGACATTTACAGCTTTGAAAGGGTCTTCTACTTTATTTTCAAAATTTACAAATATGGAGTCCACCAACCGTTTTCTGTAATATCCTTTGAAGCACTTAATTATGCCCATATCAAGTGGCTGTAAAATTGAAGTGCAATTGGCAGGGAAAAAAGCTATTTCGATATTTTGTAGCTTTGGAAATGACGTGTGAGCACCGCAGTTATCTATCAACAAAACGATTTTTTTCTTTCTCTTCTTTATTTCATTGTCTAACTTCTGTAACCATTCGGAAAAAAGTAAAGACTTTTCACGTTCTTAAAGCACCTTGGCTTCAATGATTTACCAATGACGAGAGGTTGTATTCTATGCGTTCCTGTGCTATTTGTACACAGAAGAACATTCAGTCTCTGCTTTGATTTCTTCCCTCCATAACACTTTTCACCCTTGAATGCCAATGTTCGATCGGGTAGGAGTTGGAAAAACAGCCCAGCTTCATCTGCATTATAAATGTCTTCTGGAGCATACTTTTCTAAGATTTCTTTCATCTTGTTTTGCCGCCATTCATTTGCATCGTTTATCGGGGCAGACTTTTTCTCTCCGTGAACTTCTTGGAAAGTTATTCCATGACGATCTCGAAAACGCATTAACCAACCATTGCTAGCTTTGAAAGTTTCGTTCCCTAGCATTGCTGCAAATTTCCGTGCTTTTGCACATAATAAAGGTCCATTTATTGGGACATTTGTTGCTCTCATCTCTTGAAACCATTTTAAAACAGCAGCATCAATGTTTTCATTTGTCGCAACCTTCAGTCGTTTTCGCTCTGGGTTAATTTCATTTGAAGTTACAGCATCTTCGATTTGCTTTCTCTTCTTTAGGAAGGTTGCAACTGTAGATTGCGATAATCCATGTTTCTTAGCCGCATCAATCTGCTTCATTCCCTCATCAATATCATTGATAACTTTCAGTTTATCACGAAAAGATAGTTGCTTTCGCCCAGCCATCTAAAGGCCTTATCACACGGCAAAATATTTTCGGCGCTTTCCCTCAGAAAACGACAAGGAAAGTGACGTCACTTGTGTGACATCATTTAAAAGTTTCACATGATTTGTTGAATTTCGTTCGCGGACAATATTTTCGATAACATTTTCGAACTTGTTCGAATAAGTTGTCGATTATGAAACTTGCTTGATCGGTTTTTGAGGGTAGAAACGGAAAAGGGCTGGCGACATTTCACCGTGTGATAAGGCCTTTAGGGAACAATATCGCGTGAAAGAAAGAAAAGTTTAAACCAAATGTTTCGCCTAGAGCTCAAAATCGTTAAAGACTATAAAACAACCTTTGAACTCACTTTTCAGTACGTCACTTAACAACACCCCGCCTCCATCTCCCTCTGTTCCTCTAACAAAGGGCACTTGTTCTGTGACAAGGTGAAAAGACAGGTCCAGATGTCCTTAAACCTTATCAGAATTCCAAAGCTTATTGGGAAATGAGACTAGGCATACATTTACACTTCACCCCCCCTCACCCACTCCAATTCCCAAAAGGGTGGTCTCCATCTGTTTTGAAATCTGAACAATAGCTATTTATTCAGGGATAAGTTGAATATCCACAATGAGTCTTAATAGACGGAAAAAATAACAAAAGAAAACGAAAAAAAAAAGCGTTTGAAAATCAAAATATTACTATAAAGGGAGAAAATAATACTGAAATTTAGATTGAAAAAATCGTTTTACAGAGGTTTATTGTTCTAGAGAATATCGCAATATTGAGGGGAGATTAACATTAGTTTATATGCAAAATCGCCGGGACCACAATATATATATATATATAT
>JAPMOQ010024576.1:93557-121190 GCA_026543055.1 Argiope trifasciata | reverse complement strand
TATATATATATATATATATATATATATATATATGCACATACGCTGCCGGAGATGCATTATTTTCTTTGGTCATGAAATATCTTATTAGGTATCTGGAGATTAATGCTGTTACCAACCTGTAAGTTTTGATTCCCGGCTAGAATAGTGGCATCGTAAGAAAGACTGGAATGTCTTATACACCCATCAAATATACCCAAATATGTGTCAAATATACCCATCAAAATTCGTACAGCTGCAATCTGGGATTATCTTCTGTTAATTAGCGTTTTGTTTCATTGGTAATGTTTACTTCCACTTCGTTGCTTGATGATTTTGAAAAAACTCATGATTACAACAAATTCGTATTTATGACTGATTTTCGTTATTTTCAAATAGTTATTTTCTCAGGGAGTCACAAGGAAATTCCGTTTGAGAAATGTCCCGTGAACTCCCCCTTGTTATTTCGTGGAACCATTACAGACGGTACCTCAAGTATGAAATAAGAAAATTATTGAATAAGGTAGCAGGTTACCGCGCACCTGGAAGGTATAATAATATTACTTGTATCGTCCTCATTTCCATGGTGGGATGTAGGAAGGGGTAAGTGCGTGGGCTGATGATAGTCATTTGATAAGTCAATTGCAGTACCCATGTTATTATTGTTACTGAGAATTTATTCAGAACTTGCTTGCTCAGATTAGATGGAGGATGTTGCAAATGGATGTAATTTCATCCGATATTAATATTATTCACTAGAGAAAAACTTTGATGTATTCAAATTTTTTTTTCCAAATATAGTCACGTAATAATGTATGTTATTTTTTAAAGTTTTTCTAATGATAATGTTTAAAATTAACAATAAAAAATTTAGAAGATGCAAGACTCCCGCTCTTCGACTCTCAACGAAGAAGGTTTCAAACCGGTCAGGACAAAGGTCACGTGCTGTCCGAGGGGGTGAGAGGCTTCTAAAAGGGACCAAGAGATAAGGACGAGAGACGCAGTAGGAAGGTCGTGCCGTTCGCCATGAACGGACTTGAAATATTCGAATGAATATATATATTCTGTAAATATAGAACTAATGCAATAATCAAGAATATGATTGCTTCTTGTACTCCTTTCTATACAAAGTACACTATGGGAAGCGGCGATTAACGAGATCAGAGTGGATTTAGAAATTGTCACTTAAGATAAATGGATTAAACGCGGCACCAGCCATCTTGAAAGTGAGGAATTACCCTTTACTCGTGGAGAGAATAGTGGAACTTTGCTGAAGATAATGAGTTTAAATTAGTATTAATGAAAACGTAAAAAAAAAAAATAAGTATGAAATATTCTTTAGCCGATTCATCCTTTAACAAGCATTTTTTTTTAAACAAGAATTGTTTAAAGCCAACACAAATGTTTGTCACGTTTGCACTGCTTTCTTATAGATAATTATTTCCTAAATGATATAAGAAAGATCTTAAAAGAAAAATCTTGAAAAAGGAGTAATGTGAAAAAAATTGATTTGCTAAATCATTTAAAAAATATTAGCGAGTAAGACTAATAGTATGCAATATCGGAATAATCGTAAATCAATGTAATTAACAAATTTCAATTATTTCTTTAAAGAAGACACCAAAGAGTTACCCTGTTTTCGTTACATTGTTCTTACTCATCCCGTTAAACGTAATTCAAACTTATTGAATTAGTAAATTATGTGCCACAGATATTGATTTAGCCCCTATCGGGATTCAAGCTTCCCCATTTATAATGCATATTTGAAAAGTGAAATTAAACAATCATAGAGTGTTTTAATGACACAGAACGCGGCACTCTTACCCGCAATGATACGTGCTCATTTCTGTCGAAACCAAATCTCTGCCTGTGGACTTTCACCGCCCTAGCATCATTAGAAAACGCATGAAAATAGCTCCTTGGACTTTATTTTATTTTCTGTAGATTTTGTTGAACATAAAATTGTATTCAATACACTCTTTAAAAATATAAAGTTGCCCTGGATATAAAGAATGATCTTTATTTTTTTAAAGGAGACAGTTCAAGTGCATTTCTCCGATCAACATATTGTTATAACATGCATTTGAAACTGCAAAACAGAACATCATTTATTCTTCGCAATCATCTCGAGCATTTTGCCCTTGTGGCAGGGGAAGCCTTCGTCGGTGCGTCCTCACCAGCTACCGTCCAGGAAGACACCTTTGCGCTCTTCCGGAATGTGCGGTTCCAGAACGCAGAGCGAGGAGCAGAAGTCTGAAACGAAAGGAGTCGCCGATTCCACGTCGTGAAGAAAACACAAATATTCGTAGAATCAGCTTTAAAGTTGGAAGCGTTACGTCACTACAGGGAATTTTGTGGTGAAATGAAGCTTTCAACATTAAAGCTGATTAGCTTGCAAACAATTTGTAACATACGAAAGAGAACTTACCGAAATTTGCGGGACTCAAAATTCATATTTCTAAGAATAACTTTACATAATGGTATTTCTGAACTGAGAATCATAAGTCTTTTTTTTTTGTCAGGTAGCGACAAAGTTTTGAAAAGTCTATGTATCTTTCTACCGTATGTGATATGGGTTTAAGATCTCAATCAAGCCGCATCTTAAAAATATTTTTCCAATAAAATAAAATAAAATAACAATTTTTGTAAACAAAAAATCCTTATCGCCCCAGAAAATCACTTCCTTTAATAATGTTTGCTTTTGAAAGAATTCAATACACAACGGATAAAGGCAGATGATATAGTTTAGATTTCTAAAAATCTGGTCTCATTTAAAAGTTTGGGAACCGAAGTACTTTTAGCTACTTTACTTAATATTTTAGCTAGCATAATTATCCAAAATTTCAAATAATATAGAAATGAACTAAAAACGAATGAATAATATTTTGATTAAATACCCAAGTGGCCTGGATTCAGAATACTACTCAAGAAATTAACAATTCAATGCTCAATCATCTGAGCCAAAATTACATTTGCAGCGCTGTTCATCTCTTTAAATGATAGTTCTTCATTGTAAGATCAAGAGCTCATTGCTTTCCTCCCAGATCAGGCTCTTGGTAACTATCTTGCTTTGAAGTAAAGTTAGAAAGTTAAAGTTTGTTTTGAAATTTATTTCGTTTTAATTTGGTTCTTCAGATCAGGATACCCTTCCATATAAAATACTTGAGCCATATATATTTTTAATTTTCTTCTGGAAGACGGATAAAAGTCTTGGTCCTCTTATGTCAAATGTAATAAGCTACCTAACGCCTGTTATAGACAGAAATACTTTCTCGGTATTTTTCGGTAAGACCAACTTGTTAAGTAAAAGTATTATGGATCCGTACTAGATATCCAGAGTGTTCGAGAAATTAATTCTCTCAACGAGCAAATAAATTGATTAGCTTTTGGAGAGGACGAAAAAAAAAAATTATGACACTTGGATTATAAAGTTTAAAAGGAAAAAAAAAATAGAATTAATATTTTTTTTAATACTTTTCCTTTATATTTCACGGCAAGAAAATCGATGTCATTTTTTTGTATCATTCGTAATTAAGAGATAACGGTATTTCCAAAATCATTTCTTCCACTAGTTTTGAATAAATTAATTATCTTTAAAAAAAGTGCGGCGTTTCTGAGTGATGAAGAGATAAACAGATAAAACGGCGACGTTTCACCTTCACTGTTTTTTGTTTCTCTGCTCAACTCATTTTCTGGGAAGAAAAAATTTGCTCAGCTAAAAGATTTTTCATCGGAAAAAAAAAGTATGGTTCACTTTTTTTCTTAACAAACATCCTTGTTATCGAAATTCAAAAATCGGTCAATTTCGATTAAAACTTTTCTTCAAAATTCAACCTTTAGCTAAATATATTGACTTTTTACAAAACTAAATAAAATCTAAGAAAAGAATTGTCAATAAGACGATTTCGTTGCCACGTTACAAAATTTTAATTTCACACAAAAGTTGCCAAATTTAAGGCCCGCTTTAGATGTCACAGATTCACGTGAAGACTAGAGTGGATGTCCTTCAGTTTTAAACTGTAGTTCAAGTCACATCAAAAAGTGATCAAAACTTAATGTGAAATTATGAAACAATTTAATGCGATTCGATATCAGATAGCTCCTTGCTGTTTTTCGGTTGTAAAATCAATGAAATAATTTCAGCAGAAACTTTTTAATGATTAATGAGTAACAGTAATGATCTATTGATTTTACAGAAAGAAATATTTTGTTCAGGGATTAAAAATATTCATTGAGGCTGAAAGATGAGGAGTAATTGAGGCTGAGGGGTAACTTACAGGAATATACATAGAAATCTCAGTTTCCCGTCTCTGTGATAGGTGAATAGAATTTAACGTTAAAGATAATGACTAGTAAAATTTAAATTCCAACCTGCATTTCAATTCTGACTTTAACAGTTTTTATTAGAGGATTTTATAGTTTAATTTCATTTATTCATACTTATGAAACTTTCTCAGTGATTTTATTAAGACGCCATATGTTAACAGTATTTATCTAAAAGTATTTGAACAGCGATTTTTGCTCTATTCCTATTTCGCAGCTGAACCTAATCTTTGAGTTTTATTTTCTTTTTAAAACGCAAAAGTATGTCCCGCTTTCTCAAATTCTAATAATCAACTATCTATAATTATCCAATATACGGCATCACATACAAGATTACAATCAAACGATTTCCATATAACTGATAAAAATGGATAGATAATTAATTTTAATATTAATCTTACTTCTAATGTTTTTTAACTTGATTTTTATCCAAACTCTTTAATAACCGTTTTCAATACTGATATATTTAGTATCCAATTTAGCGACTTCTTTAAGAACTGATTGAAATCAATTACAAAATTTAAGAACTGAAATTTACGATGAGAAATATGTCGGAGGTCCAGTCACTATAAAATCGAATTTTCGATAGCAATATTACTTGAACTTTATCTTTCCATTTTGTAAATTATTTATTTTTTTGCCATTTTGCAACTACACTGCTGAAAAAAATCCTTACACTAGGAAGGAGCTGTGCTAGATTAACGAAATTTGGTAGGCATGTTTATACATCTGAAAGATGACGTCGATTCAAATTTCGAGCTACGCGCGAACGTGTGGCGCTAATAGCGACACTATGAACAAGCAAATGAGGTTTGATTTAAATAAGCGCTGTAAGGTTCGAGATCGTTATTTACAGTTGAGATTTGACGTAGTGGGTTAATGTTAGTCAAGGATGCCTCTGAGAAGACGAAGAAGCCATTATCAACAGCTCACTGAGTTTGAACGAGGTCGTGTTTTAGGAATACGAGAACGTGGGTTTTCTTTCCGCGATATTGCTGAAAGACTCGGCAGGAATGTATCCACTGTGCATGAGTATTGGCGGCAGTGGTCAAGGGAAGGTACTGCCTCAAGAAGACCAGGTTCCGAGCGGCCACGTGGTACTACTGAGAGGGAAGACCGTCGTATTCGGCGTATGGCTGTGGCTAATCGTACTGCGTCTGCAGCTGAAATTCGAGCTGCAGTTGGCACCATAGTGACACAATGAACTGTTACAAATCTGTTACTTCAAGGACAGCTTCTAGTCAGACGCCCTGTACAGTGCATTCCACTGACTCCAAACCACTGCCGTTTGCGACGTGAGTGGTGTCAAGCTAGAGCTCATTGGAGGACGGAGTGGAGATCTGTTGTGTTTTCTGATGAAAGCCGGTTCTGCCTTGGTTGCAGTGATAGCCGTTTGTTGGTTAGAAGGAGGCCAGGTGAACGCCTGCTAGTGACCTGTCTGCGGCCTAGACACACAGGGCCTACTCCTGGAGTTATGGTTTGGGGAGCAATTTCGTATAACAGCAGGAGCACTCTCGTGGTTATCCCACGCACCCTGACTGCAAATTTGTACGTCAGTCTAGTGATACAACCTGTTGTGCTGCCATTCATGAACAGCATTCAAGGGGGTATTTTCCAACAGGATAACGCTCGCCCTCATACCACTGTTGTAACCCAACATGCTCTGCAGGATGACGACATGTTGCCTTGGCCTGCTAGATCGGCAGATCTTTCTCCAATCGAGCACGTATGTGACATCATTGGACGACAACTCCAGCGTCCTCCACAACCAGCATTTACCGTCCCTGCTTTGACCGCCCAAGTGGAACAGGCATGGAATTGCATCCCACAAACTGATATCCGACACCTGTACGACACAATGCATGCACGTTTGCTTGCTTGCATTCAAAATTCTGGCAGTTACACCGGTTACTAATGTACCAACATTTCCCATTTGAAATGGCTCTACCTGTGATCTTGAAACTTTAATCAATTAAGTATGTTACCTAGACAAATTATTCCTAAAATTTCATTACTGAACAATAATTTTTTCTCGGTGTTGGGATTTTTTTTCCATCAGTGTATTCTAATTATACTTATGCGAATTCTAACTATTCGAAAATTCTTAAGATGCATTAAAATCGTATCACAAGATTGCCAGAACGAATAGAAAAGATTTGTCGCTTAAATGCCTTACAGCCAGTTCTGACCAGAAAATATTCTAAAATCATCAGATCTTACTTTATGAAGTTCTAGAAAAAATGGAATGCTAAAATAAGCGTTACATTTTCTATTTCATAATCCATTTGGATGGGAAGCTTGGTATTATCCCATGACATTCGATGATAGAATGAGGCAAACTGAAATTACTTGAGGTTGACTTAACGGCTGGCTGTGTGGGAGATGCCTGGTTTTATTCATACTGAGAATTCCGTTTGTGAGCTAACTTGACTCAGTAAAGTAAAGACTGTATTAATAGTTTTTAAAACAATTATGAAATTTCACATAAGAAATTACTAGAAATTTATATTTTCGCATAGCCTGTAAATATGGGGATAAGTGCCAAACGTCCAACTATTCTACAGCATTAAATACAATGGTTTTCAAAATTAAATATCGAATTAGGACCACAATAACGAAAATCTATCAGTATTAATGATCGCTTATTGCTATCAGCATGTAAAGTCACTTTCAATTCTGCTTTTGTGGTTGTCATTTAACTCAAAGTTCAATGCTTTTACCTTTTAACAAGCGGTTCAGAAGTTTCTAAGTAAAATGACAGTGTTTAAAAACTGATTTAAATCTAGTTTGGTGACAAACTTCTGTCGAATCTTGTTCCTTCGAAATTTTGTTATGGAAGTGAATTTTGAGTAGTAGTGTTCAATCCGTTATCCATTTTTATCTTATAATTACCCTTTTTGAATATTTTTTGAAGCTAAATTTCTTTAATTGCATAAAGAAAATTTTTTCTGAGTGACAAAAGTTGCTTTATGTGAAGAAAAAGGAGTGAAATCAAATTTTGGGAAAATTAGGCTATAGCTGTACATGCAGTTGCTAAAATAATTACATTAAATGTACAATTAATATTTTCATCTGTTTAATTAAGAAATTTCAAATTACATTGGTTTATTTAAAAATTTCAAATGAATTTATATGTTTTAATTTGATCTGTAAGATTGAAATATAGTTTAAAAGCAATTACATTTTTTAATGAAATTTTAAAATTCTAATTCTTGAAAAGGACAAATAATTCTTGTATCTGTACTTTCAAAGACGTATAATTGTTTCCTAGATGTCTTGCTTAAAATACCCTTTGACCGTTCGGAACGTAGAAAGTCGTTCCAACGAATCTTTCGAAGACCGGTTGGAACGTAGGAAGTTGCTCTCCACAAACTGTTTTGAAACCGGTTTGAACGTAGGAAGTTGCTTTCCGTGAATTGCTCTAAAACCGGCTTCAACGTAGAAAGTCGTCAGTGCTTTCCCCCTCAAAGGTAATAAACGGGATGGGTCATCTTTTTGTTAAGTTCATTTTGTGGTTTTCGCTGACAGTTAGAATTTGGGTGGTCCCTCCAATTAGGTGAAAGCACTCCTGAGAAGGGGAAATAGCGTTCGTCGTAAGAATTCGCGATTGCAGGAACGATTCGTGATATGAGCCAATATACTTATGTATACTTCATTATTGATCTGAATATTTCATTATTTTACCGGGGAATGAATTTCCAAGTAAAAACTATTATACTTATTAAAGGTAGGGAATCACTAATATTTACATGTTATAATCATGCAAATATTACTGATAGTGATTAGTTCGCAGAAACGAGTTTGAATTTTCTTCACTTGGCTGATGAAATATTTAAAAAGTACGTTTGCAGTTTTAATAATACTTTCATTAAAATGAGGTAAAATACATAAAAAAATCCTTATATAAATTTATTTTCCTCTCAATTATTAAGACAGACAAATATTTACTTATAAATATAATTTTAACTACTGCTTAAGCTTTGTATATAGATTTTGGCTTAGCTTTTAATACGTAATTAAATTCAATTTGAAAACTTTGAGACCTAATTATTTATTTATTATTGTTTAGAATGAACTTTAATAAAAGTGTTTTTAATTAATTTTATAAACATTTTTATTTTAAGTATCATGATAAATGCAATTATTATTATTATTACAGCTTAAGAGTATTTTTTATTTTACTATTTTAATACAAGCGTTGTTTACTTCTTTTTAAAAATCATATTTCTCTTTTTTTTTGGGGGGGGGGGAAGGCTCAGGTAGAAAAAAAATCCAGTGCATATTTCTTTTTAGAAATTGTATATTTAAAATATATAATT
Organism: Argiope trifasciata; assembly: GCA_026543055.1. Lineage (NCBI taxonomy): Eukaryota > Metazoa > Arthropoda > Arachnida > Araneae > Araneidae > Argiope > Argiope trifasciata. Next base: position 112,572 of record JAPMOQ010024576.1, on the reverse strand, counting down.
AGTTTACAAATATGTATGTAAAATATCTATAAAAAATCAAGCCACATTCAATTAGCCAGAAGTTTTGTATCTTATGATGGGCTGCAAAAAGTGTAAAAGAAAAAAAAAGTATTGAAAATAAGACTATTAAAAATAAGAACTATTAAAAAAGTTTAGCATATGAAAGAAAGAATATATATTTAAAAAATAGAGAACTGTTAAAGAAAAAAATATTTATTTTCAACAAAATTCGATTATGGGGGAAGTTAATTGATTTTGCTTTGAAGAATGAAATGAATAAATATATCTGAAAATTATAATTATTGTTTGCATTAAAACCGTATTAGTTAGTTAATGAAATCAAACAAATACATTAAAATAATTATAATTTTCAAATATATTTATTGTACGATTTCTAATTGTTTGAAAGTATTACAAGTCTGTGGAATCAGAACTTAATAATGAGTATCGATTTACATGCATACTTAAAAATTAAAGTAAATGAATACTATTATATAAAAAAAAATTTATACCTAACAGATGACACAGTTATATATATATGCAACATAGCTGCTGATAATCTGTAGCATATAAATATTTCAAAATGTCTTCTAGAAGAAATATGTATAATAAAATTTCTAAGAGTAATAAATATGACATATATAGTACTGCATAAAATCTATTTATTTTTTACTAGAAATATTTTTTTTTAATAATTAAGTGATTATCAAAAATTTTCATCAGTGACAAAAATAGAAAACAGTTGCCGAATTCCATATATCATTACAGAATTTTTAAAAATGAAAATATAAACATCAAGCTATATATATTGAAAAAAAATTTAAAATACGGATTTAAAATATAGCAAAACTCTTGGATTAAATTTATAAAAAGGCACAAAATCAATATTTGAAAGATAAATGAGATTATGAGCAGGTTTTACAATATTTCATCCATTACAATTACAAGTAAAGAAATTTAAAAAACAGATTGAGTGTGATATATCTCAAAACATGGAGCAGCGCATAAACCCACCTTGCAGATTACACATTCAAAACGTGTTTCTCTTCTCACCCTCTTGCCATTAGCATTTGTTTTTGAGCAACACACGGCACATCTCCTAGCAGAGTACTTTTTTTTCCCTGTTGGCACAACTAAAGACGGAAAGTGTCTTCCAGTCAATCTCCCCACGTTTTCAATACTCTTTGGAACTTTAGATGATGGTAATCCTCTTCCTTCCTCACATAATCTCTCTATCAATCGCAGTCTAAATTCGACATGCCTTACATTTCCTCCATTTTTTTTATAAAGCCCGAAAGCATTCCACTCAGCCTGGTCAAGCAGATATCGAAATATTTTTTTATAATATTTCCTTTGACGACTTCTGGTTGAAGGATAGTATGATAAGCTCTGATCCGACTTATCAACTCCTCCCATAGATCTATTATAATCTACTACCACCTTCGGTTTTTGTTTGATAGTGGATCTTTTTGATTCAACGCTAACTAATGCAGTATTATGAATCGTACTTAGCATTGTTAGAATTTTCTTGTCTTTCCATTGTAGTACCATAATTTTTCCTTTTTGAAATGCTCTCAATTCTTGCTTTTTCAATTTTGTGTCCTTAAATTCCACCGGTAACCCTTTTCTGTTTGCTCTAACCGTTCCTATTAAATCTGTTTTATATTGAATAAGAATTTCGGCCACTTCCGGAGAAGTATAAAAATTGTCTGTTGTTAGCTGATATCCTTTATTTTTAAGTTCATGCATTAAAGTCAATACACATTTTGTAGATAGTCCAAATTGCCTCATACTCTTCCATGAAAATGGTTCCTTTGCCGGTATAGATGATAGAATTCCAAATGTAGCCGGTTTCTGATTCACAAAGTTTGAAGAATTTAATTCCAAATCTAGCTCTTTTAGTCCGAATGTATTGCTTCCATCCAAGTAAACCTTTGAACCCAACCAAAGACTCGTCTATTGATACAGATTGATTGGGCGTATATGCAGATTTAAATTTCTGAATTTACTTTTCATGGATATCAAAAATTTTTCTTAACTTTGCATTTGGATGCGTTTCTTGATTGAATTCATCTGAATTCTCAAAATGAAGAAATTTCATTAGCAAACTAAATCGTTTCTCACTCATGATTTGTCCAAAGAAAGGAGTATTTAAAACGGGTCTTATGCTCCAGTTCCATGCTTCCACAGATTTTGGCATTATTCCTTGAAGTAAAAGTAAACCAAAGAATTGACGTAACTCTTTTATATCTGTGTTTTTCCAACTTAATGCTCTCGATGATGGGGTCAAATCCGATTTATTGAAAAATTCTTCGGCGTATCTATTTGTTTCTTCTACAATGAAACTCATCACTTGATTATCAAAGAATAAGCTGAAAAACCTCATTGGATCATCAGAATCGCCGAGGAAATTTTTTGCTGATGAACTGATACCAGGAGTCAAAGTAAATTGAAAATTTGGAGGAGCGGGTGAAGGTGCTTGTAAGTCAATAGGACACCAACAGCGAGCCGCACTTAAAGTATCATCGTCAGATTCACTTTCCGATGTAGAGTACTCATCTTCAGAAGGTAAAATTAATTCATCACAGTCAGAATAGTCAGAATTTGAATCCATATTTAGCTCAACAACTTTTTCATAAATATGTGAATTATTTTTACTGCAGGAATTCAATTGCAAATTTTAATAATATATTTTTAAAAAACCGGACGATAAAATCTTTCACTAAAACAATCAAAGCTTATTTAATGAAATAAATATTCTTAAGGTCTACTCGAGTTCCCCGCTCAGTGCACTTCCCTCGAGTTGCTAGACCTTTCAAAATGAAAACTGTTGCCAGAAAAACTGAAGATCCTTTGGAATTAAAATCTAAGAATAAGAAACCTGGGGAATGCCTATATAAGTGAAACTGTTATGAAGAAAATACCAATGAGACGTTAGAATTTGGGCATGTGACCAATAAGAACGCAGAGGCAGTTAAAAGTGATAAAGTATTTATTTAGAGGGCCCATTCCCGTCATCTGAAAGGATTTTTTTTTTGTGCTCCTCCTGCTTCAATTTTTTAGATTTCTTGGATCGTGTTTTGTAAAGTATATAAAACTCGTCAATTGATAAAAGTCAGAAACATTTTTACTACCAACTGTCTACTTTCAATAAAGACATAGTGGAATGATTTCTATTTGCTTGCAACAATGTTGAAGAGCTATGTTCATTTGGTGTAAATACATAATATTCTATTTTATCACTGCGATGGTTCGTTTATCGTTTTACTGTGCAATATGTTTTAAGAGAAACTTCTCACAGATTATCACAATGATTTTTTTCATCTATTGATCTTAGTTCCGTTCAATTGTTTGTGTTCGGTAAGAAAGTGAATGAATTTCTCTGTGTGAAAATACTCTTTCAACGTCCGCATTGTTAATGGAAATTTTACGATCCAATCAAGCAGTAAAATGTCGCTAAGTGCTGAAAGCTGTCGAAGCTACGTTACACAGAGCAGCGTTACATCTGCCGACAAAAACCTATTCAAGAAAAATTTGTGTCTAAAAATGGGTAATATAAAACATGCGCCAGGCCGATTGTTCAATAGAAATACGAATCTTGCATTTAAAGGGAGGATATTTTCTCTTATTGAGCATTCAACAAGACATAAATGAACTCTTAAAGGATGTTCGGAGACCATTCTCGAAAACTATAATTCTTGGATTCAAAAGATTAATTTATCACTCTTGAAAGTACTATACTTTTTATAAAATTAATGGGGGAACTAAGGCAATAATGTATAAAACAATTTTATGCTTCGCTTTTTACTCAGTTTTAGATTTTAGGTCAATCAAAGTGTATGCTCTAATATTGTTGATTTTCATATCTATCTAATTAAATTTTTCTTTAAATTTTAAGTAAATCTGAATATATTTAATAATAATTAATAACTAAAAAGTAAAATAAAAAATCGATTCATCTGTTCACTAATACAATGCAAGCGTGTTTTCTTACTAAATTTGTTTATTTACTGGTTGAAATTCGGCTATTAATCAAACACTTCTGAAGACTGATTCCAATAGAAAAATTGTTTCCTGTAAGAAATTCATTTCTAACTCACATCCTAAGGCCCCTCCTAATAGCCATTTTCAAAATTGAGATGAAAAATTTTCATCAATGCTTGATTCTTCGCTTGAACTTTATATTAAATATAACAAAATTTTTAACGAAAGCATACCATTGAAATATACTCAACATTAAAGAATAAGTTAGATCATATCTTGACATCAAGAATGGAAAAAATTAGGTTTAAATGATAGAAGCAGCCATTAAGACGATTTATTTTCACTACCATAATGAAATATATTGATGAAAAATGTACTTAAATTTGATAAATCAATATACAAATTTCAAATTAATTAATTTACTTTCCTTCGAACTACCACTGGAAAATTGCAATTCAAATTTTTACCATGTTTTAAAAACTAATAATTTACGAAAATATTAGCTTTTGGATTTTTAAAAATTATTTGTGAATATGATTTTTGTTTTGATGAAAAATAGTTTCAGATGATAAGAAGACTTTTACATTATAAACCCCTAAGAGTAATCTGTGACTAGATAACTAACCAATCACTTGCTAATTTAATACCCCTCCCGCTGGTGTGGTGTGAAAGTTTGGAAAGGGGGTTTCCAGTTCAGGTGTCGTCCCCGTCATCTGACAGTGGCTCAGTATTACGAGGTCCATCTTAAACTAGCCCTAGTGTTGCTTCAAAACGGGACGTAAATATAACTAAACTGAACTAAAGCTGCTTCACCACATCAATATGATCCTCCGTTCCAGTCTTTGTCAATTAATTCTATGAATAAAAATTCACGCTTCCCTATTTTTCTGTTTATGTTACACACACACTATATAATATTATTTCTGATTTGTCACAATCTTCACGATCTTCTAATTAATCTTAATATGTAATGCCGTTGTTAATCCACTGTAATCCTATCCAATTTTCGTGGCAGGAGGATAAGATCCTTTAATTGAAGAACTGCCCCTCCAACAAAACTTGGCAAAAATATTACAGATACATTAATATCTATAATTGTTTTATTTTAATTAATGTGAAAATTTTTTTAGCAGGGATTTTTATTGATACAATGAAATAAAAACCTTATTTTTCACTCAAGGGTTTTAAACATTGTCGAAATTATAATTACTTACTCTAAATTATTTTTATTTTATTTTATTGTGCATCCTTCTTTTGGAATTCACATGCATTAAATATCTTATAAATGCTGCTAGAGAATTTCGTTTAAATTTTTCAAACATGAAGTGCTTGGAAACAGAGGTCTAATATGAATAATTCTTAATTGTTCGATACATGCAGTTTTCTCATTTTTATAACGAAATTTCACAAGTTACGAATGATCACAAAAAAACATACTGTTGTAACTTAATAAAATGGTGTAGTTGAAAATTTGATTTTAATTGATGGAGTTAAATTAAGGAAAAGTTTTTTGTAATATTTGCTGGTAGAAAAGTGCATGGATTTATGAAAATATTCCAGCGCTGACTACGAGTCATTTTTTTTATCACGATTTGTGACAAGATTAGAAATAAGATTTGTGATTTATCACGATTTGTTACAACATAAAAAAATCGAAAGGATAAAATATTCGCAACTAAAAATATGAATGAAATGATAATTTTTATTAGATGTAAGCTTCGTTAGTAAATGGATTGCATTAATATGTTTCCTTATTTCTGTATTAAATTTAACTTTGAAAACGTTATCTCAACTTATTATTTTAATTATTTTAAAATAAGATAGTAAATCAAAAAATTTTAAGTTTATAATATTTTTATAAACACAATATCAATAAAAATATTCACCTAGTATACATTGACAAAAGATCATTTCACTATTTTCAGAACTTAAAAAAATGGAATGGAAAGCAAAAATCTGAAGAAAAAATAAATCGTACAAATTTTTATTTAAACATTTTCATTAACAGATCATGTTTTCGAAAATGAACGTAGCATTATTAACATAACATATTTTTAAATTATTATTAAGGAATGTTTTATAATCTATTTTAATCAGAGAACAATATATTCATTCATTTATATATATCTGTATATCATGACATTTTCATTTCGAATACTGAATAAACCGATAAATTAATTTAAAACTAAAAATAAGAAGACACTAAAGTCAAATTCTCTGAATGCCAGTAAAAATTTATATGCAGTTAGATGAATGATAATTCCTCTAAATCATTTATTAAACAGCTGTTTCTATTTCTTTTAAAAATTTATAGAATCATACTGCAGGATTTTTTTATTTTTGAACAGATTCTATTTTCTGCAAACACTTTAGATTGAGAGAAAACCAGTTCTCAGAGCGAAAGCCAAATTCTTAGTTGGGAAAAGTCGCAAGGCCATGAACCTATGGTGACACATTTATTACTTGATTGATCTCTGTTCTATTCAAAAGTCCCGGTGTTTAGGGGGAAGTGCGATTCGAGACAGGGAAAGTTTACCCCCTGTTGTTTTGGTCGGGGGAAAGCAAAAACTACCAGGCCGGTTTACGAACGTTTTGCCAGTTTCTTTTCTTGCAAATTGTGTTCAACCTTTATTTTGACTACCGCCGTTTTAAGAACATTCTTAAGGAAGACAGGCGACGTTCAAAGGGTTAAAATACAAATTTGAAATTATCTCCGATTTATTATTCTTCGGCCTTTGGATAGTTTACACGCAGAACAAAAGACGGAGCGCAAAATATCACAAGAGTCTCCAATGAAAGAAAATTAATGTTGTTGATAAGATTATCTTAGGGATTTCTTTGACATTTGGGTATTTAAGAAAGAGTACCTTTACCTGGGTACCTTTGTAAGAATTTTTTTAAAATCTTGTTCTAATTCTTATTTCTTACAATTTCGGAGCGTAAGAATTGCAATTGTTCAATCTTTTCGAGCGCATATTAGAAAGAAAGACTAGAATTTGGACCAGGAAGCAAGAGAAATGCTTAGAAAAAGTATCATGTATTAAATTAAGGTAAAAAAGAAAGTATGACAAATTAAGAGAAATTGGGCCCATTATAAATGGGAAAAAAAGGCTTGCCGATTCTGTTGCGCAAAGAAAAAAAAATGTGTATTTGAGCCAAGCATCTAAAAAAACTTAAGTATTTGTATATACATCCAAATATGCAATAATATTAAATTTTTAGCCAAATTGCTTATACAACGAAATGCTCAATACCTAATAAATGAATACTGCTTAAAGTAACCCATTTAAAGTGATATATGCTAATCTTTTTTCCATGCGATTTTCATTTACAACATTCGATTTTAGGGGCTACCAGCTTTTAATGCCAAGACTTCCCTAACTGGAAAGTGTATTCTTAACGGTCTGGAAAAAAAATAAGATCAATAAATAACTTTGAGTTAAGTTCAAATATCAATGAAATAGCTCAGGAAATCAGTTATTGGAATATTTAAATGATATGCACTAGCAGCAAATAAATAATTTTTAACTAAAGACCCCGAATCGGAAATTAGTTCTTTTATTCGAGTTCGAGCAATGTTTGAAGAAACTTTCCATGAAAATATCGTTGCTAACCTAGTAATTTAAGTCAGAAGGCCAACTAGAGTGAGTACAAATATTTTAAATTTATTAAAAGTTGAAACTCTGAAAACCTTTGACATTCTATCTAATTGAAGCACAAAGGCTAGTGCATTTAAAATTTAAACAGGATACTTGCTTTTGTGTTAAGAATTTGGAATACATTTTATGAAATAAAACAAAAATACTCTTTGTGACGAGGAAGGTTTATACTCGCCATATTTTGCGAAAGACACTTTTCCTAAGGTATCTTAATCCTAAAGAATTGCCCTAATATACCTTCGCACAATGAAAAATATTAAAAAATTTGGGAGTTTTATAACTCAATAAATAGGCTATGAAAGGCCTTTTAAACTCATCAATTGCGCTCCAATCACATCTTCAATACTTGAATACCGTGTCACTGAAATTAGTATAACATCACGAATTTCATGTAATGTAGACTGATAACAACAGAATGACTGTAATTCCAAGGGCAATAATGGTCCAAACAGGTATGAATCGCGGCAGAGAAGCTGTTAAATGCATCTTGGAGATATTAAAATTATTCCATGATAGGTTAATACAGTTTTGACGATTTATCTTTTATGAATACAATTCTGATAGAAATAATATACTGTAATAAAAATTTAAATGCATTTTTTTGTATATTATATATGTATGATAGCAAATGCAAACTTTATTCAAATCTGATAATACGATTGACAAAGGGCCAAATAACGTGAAAAAATGATATTTGTTTACCTTTAAACGTCATTCCCGTTTTATATTATATATTTACCGGAAACAGAAAATTCGTGATTTACAAAATTTTATCTAAGTACGCGCAATTTAAATTATCTTTATAAAGGTAGGTATTAAATTGACATAATATATCATTTTTTTTTTTTACATTGGGGCCCTGGATTTATTCACAAATACGAACAAGGGAAGGTGGATGAAAAACATTGAAAGCTAATTAAAGGAAATTTCCTTTTTTTTGGAAGCTTAAAGTGAAAATATTTTAGCATCCAATAATTGAACTCAATAAAAAGGTTAAAAATAGATAATTATAGTGCTAAAAAATCTTTTTTTATCAGTTTAACCAGTAGCTATAATAACTGAACATGATTTAGCACTCTCAATGCACTAAGTGTGTAACAGGAATTAAATTTTTTTTATATATTTATAGCTTTATTAAAAAATACTCTTCCTCACTAAAAATGCAGTTTGCATGAATATAAGAAGCCCGAAAATGTAGCAAAAGTAAGAAATGCGTTTTATTTCAAAGCTTGGTTTTGATCCAATTGACCACAAAACCAAATGATTGAAAATTCCATCCAAAACATCGCCGTATAATATTTAAGACTTGATTCTCCAATTTTGGTTTTTAGCATTCACTCTCAATTATATAGCAAATTTAAGCGCGAACAAAAGTTATTTCCGTCATAAAATGTAGAATTACATCGTATAACAAATAGCAATGTCGAGAATTGAGATTAATGTAAAAAGTATATTATTAAAAAATTAAGGAAAATTAAGAAGTAAAATTGATTAAAAGACAAGTTAAGTGCTTAGAATATGATGCTATTTGAAATTCTTATATATTTTAATATAAAAGGCATTGTGTTTAAGTTTATTCCATGTATAAAATACCAGGTTGAATTCAAAATTTTAGACATTGAATTTAAGGCAAGAAAAATTGTTAATTTTTCGAAGTTCAAAAATTCAGTAAACATTCAATAATTAACCACAATTTCACCTTTTTCCTCAGTAATGTTAGTAGAAATTATTCCAAGAAAAAAAAATTTCCTTTCATGATATACATTTCATGTCTGCACATTATTTTTTTAATTGCTATGAATTAAAAACTGCATTAAAATTGACATTAAATTTGAAACATATTTTAAAGTTTGTTTTATTTTGAATAGGTGTCTTTCTAAATTTGCATTTTCATTTTTAACTTGAAGAATTTACTATACAATCAATTTTAGAGTAACTTCGAAACCTCGAGTTTTTCAAATGTCTCACTCAGTTTGGTTTTGGATTGAACAGCGCTACAGTCGAAGAGTTGGCAGTTTTCTTAAAGATTCGCAAGCATTTTTTGAAGGTTGTTAGTGGGATTTCAAGGTATTATCGGAAAATTTTAATATCCTAAATAAATACCCTAATTACTGAGGAATAATGTATAACGCTAAAGAATACTCATATGAATTAAACAAAAATTAAAGCCAAGTTTCTGAAAATTTGTAAATGCAAATTATTTACCGTTTTAATAACTGGAAAGCCTCATTGCCTACATTATTCTTTGAACTGTTTTCGATACAAAGCATCTGCAGCCTCTCGCAACTGAGACGTGTACATCTTGTTCATGGCAGCTTGGAAATATTTTAATTATCAAAATTGGATAATATAGTCTTATCCCACCAAACACAGCACAATATCTTCAGTTAACGAATGTTTTGTTCCGGGGCAAATGCTTAGGGAAAAAAAGGATCCATCTTTGGACTTGTTGATACATAATCCAGGAATTAATCCTTCAAGTGGCCTGGTAAGAATTGAGCTGCTGAGGTTTCTTTTTCTCTCTCGTTTCAGATGCGATGCTGTCAGTTGCATAACTTCTAACTCTCTTCCTATTTATACAGATGCATCTGAAAGGTTTTCCCTCTGACTTCCTAACTCTCATGCAAATATGCGCTGGCTGTTCTCTTATCAGAGATTCATCATTTAATAATGCACTATTATTCAATTCTTCATGAAGACACTCTCAGAAGTTGCTAATCATTTATTCAATGTTGTACAGTCATTCACTGATGACTTTCCTTAAGGAATGCATAATTTTCATGCAGCTGCCGAAGTATTCTTAAACAGTTCGAACTTCGTGGCAAAACAATCATCAATGAGGAAATATTCGCTTCAGAATTACGCATTTTACAAAACTGCTATCAACATGTTTGACAAGTCACATAGTTCAGCACTGACAGACAGTTGACGGAATGTTAAACTCTGACGTGATCTCAACAAGAATGCCTATCGCTGGAATTTCTCTTCCTGCCTAGCTGCACGTTTTGTTGAAAGCCTGGATCTTCATAAAATAGTAGCTGGTACCCGCATTGCTGTCGCAGAATAATTTATCCTGGAATATCATATGCTATCTTGTTTACTTAATAATGATAGGACGAATAGTATTTTTTTTCTTGTCGGCGAGGAATACATTCATTGAAATGGAAGAACATGTAAAGGAGAAGCCTAAATAGTATTTATTCTATTTAGATTACTCTATTCTACAAACAAATATTCGTTTTTATGTATTAAAGTATATTCTTTTAGAATTGTAAAGCTTGGTGTTCTCTCAGAATGCTAATGAAAGAAACTATTTATTGTATCTCGTGATTCGTTTAAAATTCGTTCAGAATCCTCTTGTTTGATGTTAAAAAATTGCGATTGAAACATTTTCTTTCAAAATTAATGAAATATAGAAAATATATTTATACCATAAAATCTTAAATATAGTTGAAAAGATAATTTTTTGAAAACTAAAATGGTTAAAAATTATATGTATTATAATATTTTCGGAAGTTACTGCAAAAAACGCAAAAATTTAAACAAATGTTTAAATAAAATTTCAAACCTATAGCATTGGTTCCCCTAAAATTTTCTCACCCTGTCTCTAATAAAACTATTTCCTCAGAGAAAGCTTGATATTGCATTAATATACATTAGCTACGAAATATTAACGTCTAGCTTGAACGAAACATCTTTACTCTGTCTGATGTGCCTCCTTGCGAGTTATTTGGTGGCTAATCCGTGGTTATTAGATGCAGTAAATATATTTGAAAATATTTTTATTTTAACGACGATCCGTGGTTCAAAGATGCCGTAAATAGATCCGAAAATATGTTTTATATATTAGATAATTTTACTATGCCTATAACCAACCCGTAAGTACAAGTAATAAGTATTTAATCGCAATTAGATGAGCGGTACGGCAGCGCATAAGAGACATACTGACGAACATTCATTTGTATTTTTGTAGATTATCCATCCTATATGAAAGGAAAGAGAAGACAAAATATGCACACACACCCCTCCCGTACACACACACAAAAATAGCCCTGAATTTTCGAAAACTAATGATCGTGCAGGTATTCTAAATTGTATTGGTTTGTTCATCTACAGTCTTTAAAACAAAAAAATGGATATAACGAAAATGCACATTGCTTCTTTTTTTTTTCTCAAGAGTCAATAGTGAGAAGATAACAAATTAAACAGCAGGAGTGATTCCCCAAGCAATGTTTCTCATACTCTCAAAAAACAGAAAATATGTGTTCTAGGCGCGTTACTTTCCAAACAATTGAAATAAAAATTTGACCCAGAACTATATTTCCAATCATTAATACACATATCAAATTTGATATATTTAAGTTATTGCCTTTTGGAATTATCGAAGTATATAGGCATGAATATACAGACCGGCAGATGCAGACCGGCTTTTTTTGGATTAGATTCAAAATTTGATGCGTATCTATTCTATAAATGTTAATTTCTGTACTGAATTTTATGTATCTAGTTTACTTAATTTCATAGTTACCATGATAATTTATATTCAAACAGCTGGACATGCAGATTTCCTCTGAAAATATTTTACTCTAAATTTGACAGAAACCTTCAAGTTTCTTGTAAAATCGTTTACATAATTTCACGCAACTCGCTCAAAGCAATTTGGGAGTTAATTTTGCCACAAACGAACAGATAGTCATTGTATAAAAATGAGTTTTTCGAATTCAGGGGAATTTAAAATGCGGAGTTCTTAAAAATTTCGTGTTCGAATTTTTTACGATACTTTCTCTATACTTAGCTACAAAAAAGTAGAAATATAAGGAGATAATCGGATTCACCTTAACACAACATTCAATGATAAGCTAGAAGAAATATTCTTTAAATTTTTGTATATTAGTGAGAAACTGGATTATTCATTCCTCCCATCCGAGTTGCAAATCAATAAAAAAATATAAATATTTTAAAAAATTGCATTATTTGAGATTTAATCATAAAGTCTGGATTTCGGGATAGCTTGAAGACTGAGTTTCACTTAAATGCTTTAAGCATGTTGGAATGGTGCATATTAAATCTATTAATTGAGGATCAAAGTCTGAAAACTGAAGAAGCGTGGAAATTTAAAGCCTGGTATACTATGTCAGTTGTAGGCGATAATATTTAATCACTGCTGAAAATTTTAAGCGTCATTCTAAAATAAAATTTATTCGGATCCAAAACGGTGTTTTGAGTTGATTTAATTTAACAACAGTTTAAATTAAACCAAACAATTGCTTGAAAATTACATCTGCAAAGAATGCAATCTTAGAACAGAGAAAAAATTCTATAAATGGCCATTTGACAAAGAGACCGAAGGCTAAGATATTTTAACCCTACTTCGTTGAATATTGCTAAATTAGCTAATCATATATAACAATTTTAATTGATTTCAAATTTAGTCAATTTAACTTTTTTCGTATCTTTAATTATTTTACTTAAATTAAAAAGGCATGGAAAATGCATCGTGTTATAAATTTTGATATTATGCTGATCAATAATTAGAATATCAGAATCAGAATTTTTTAAAAAAGAAGCTTAACTTAATGATACACTTTAAAAGCTCAGTAACAATAAATGCCCTAAAAAAGATGTGCTATCTAATGAGGAGGATAAATATTTTGTAGGTTTACATCCAGCTGTTTTTCTTTGTACACGGGGCTTTTTCGATAGTAAAATGAATGACAACCAATGAGTTCTACTTTTGACTTTTCTTCGTAGAGATTTTGGACGGGGAACTTTTTTGTCTACTTTTCATAGATGTTACTAATATTTGAGAGTCAGATTTTCATTTATAATGAAGTGTAAATAATGCATTAAATGTTTCAATTTAAGAAATAAGATTTCATAGTTTATTTTGCTTACTTTCAGGCAAAAATTTATAAATTGTGTAAGAAAAATGATCAGAACTACTAGCAAAGCTTGGCAAATAATTGTAAGGTAATATCATCAAATAATTATTGATGAATGAAATTTTAAAGCGTCGTATGTGCTCTTAGATGGATGATATTTCCAGATACTCAGGTTCAAAAACAAAGTGCTATGATTATGACGTATGTTAAATAAATAGAAAGTCAAAACACATTTACATAAGTCAATTAGCAAAATGAAATAACGGCCCACACCTTAATCTAGCTCAAAATGTACTGTCTCAAAGGCCTCTGTCAAATTTTTGTTACTTGAAAAAATAAAGTGCTAGAGATATCTCAAATTCAGATTGTATCAAAAGGATTATGTGCAAATTGAATACTAAATGGATTTTAATAATTAAATGTACTTTGAAACAGTAAAAAATGACTGCTATATCTTTTTGCTCAAATCAGTATTCAAAATAATTTCAAATTACAGATTATCTAAATGCACGAGTATGAATTTTCAACAGATTCTTTAAGTGTGATATTTTTGAGGCAAAATTTTCTTTCAATTACTCCAAAACATTCGAAAAGTGGTAGAATTGATTCATAAAGTTACACTAGCTTTATTTTTAAAAACGTGTACAGAAAATCGGGAACAAAAATTTCCAGCTGTAAGATAAAGTTGAACATAATGAGGTAAGGTAGTAAAATACTTTTTTTTTTCGAAGTATACTTTAAGGTTGTAAGGCACACAAATATCCTTAAAAAATTTTTTAACATTTTCCTTTTTTTTCTTCTTAAACTGACGTTTGAATCGTGTTTCTACCTTAATTAGAAGGAAAGATATTATTGTTTTTGCAGTGGGTTGCTTTGAAAATCTAATACAGTTGTTGTCATGCTTTACGTATACTAATACACTTTAGCAAACGAAGGGAGCGTAACTCTCAGTGGAAAGAAGCTTGAAAGCCTGAAGGAATCAGCTATAAAAAGAATTAGCAGATATTTCCACAACTCTACAGCTAGAAATAATTCTACAATACCATAATTTCATAGACTGAAAACTAAAGCATACAACATGCCTTATTGAACCTGAATCTTGGTGCTTCTTTAACCTAGCCCTGGAGCTGAAACAAAAAACCTCATAAGAGAGACATTTAAACTCTTCTTAACTTCTTACTAAATACGTAAACACACAAAAATGTTAGAAGTTATATTCATGCTTTATCTCAAAATTGATGAAATTAATTAAAGATATTTTCAGACGTCTTCACACTGTGTTTCTGAAACCAATGGGTGCCAGTTGAACTCTAAACTTTATAGATTCAATTGGTTAAGTATTCACATAAGATACATACACTATTACAAAAGTAAATAATAACTTCAATGTTTTTAAAAAGAATTATATATTTTTTTACTTTTTGGAAAAGGCGTGAATTAGAAAGAGAAAAATAATACATAAATTAAACAGTACTGTTTTGTTTGATTACAGGCATCAAAATTTAATTATAGAGGATAGAATTATAAAAGAATATAAAATCATTAAAAACAATTTCTGTTATTTACATTAAAATTTCTGTGCCATTGTTCCCTCACATAATTTACTAAAAAATATACATACAGAAATTTTTTAAAATATGCATTCATACTTGCTCTGCTAACAAACTCGTGTAATTAAATTTAAATATCTGCCTACATTAAATTAGAAAAATATTACGTATAAAATACAAAGAGAACTTCAATTAAGGTTAAATAAATTGGGAAAACGTTTTCACATCAATCAATCAGTTATTTGCGAGAAAGAGCTAGGTATGTTAGAATATGACAAAGATAACAAAAATGTAGATCCTCATACATAGAAACCTGAACTCAATAACAACACAACTACATACCGGGATGCTCATGCTGAATCTGAAGAATTTCATGTACTATATTTGATGGTTGAATTTTGATTAAACTGCAAAAACCAGGGATACAAACAAATATTTAAATGTAAAACTTAAATAATGATTTTTTTAATACACTTATGACAAACAATCACAATAAACATACCTTTTTCTGTCATTTGCTGCCTCCTTCTGGATTTCTTCTAACACCGTACTGGATAGATTTATCCTAAAAGTCAAAGCACAACTAGAGTCAAGTCATTTGGACAATCAATGCGCCAGACCATTGGGATGTTGGTTCCCAGCTTTATTTGAATACATTATACATTTATACAATGAAATATTACATACAAAACAGTAATATTAAATTGAAAAAAAAGCATGCAATTAAAAAAAATTAAATTAAATTTTGACAGCGAAAATCAACAGATTTCTTGCACACACTTAAAAGTCACCACACTAATAAAAAAACTTGCCATTCTTTTTCAGATTTTTCCTAAGAAGCAATTTAAATCCAGAAATTATTCTTCGAAGACTTTAAGCAGGTCATCCTCTCTTATCGCCTGGACTTGCCCACAAATCTTAAAATATCCATGTGCAATGCTGAATAACGCTCTTTGAGGATTTCAAAATCCTCCGTTTTCTCTATAACATGGATATTTTTGTAGATAAACTCCAACGCAGTTGCCTTCAACTCGTCATCATGAAGATATCCAAGAACAAGAATGTTTGAAGCGTTGTCTGTGGACAAGAAACTCTTTAAAACATCAGAACACATCCGCTTCAATCCCAAAATTTGGTATTTGTCTGCTCCCAAAAGGAGACATTCCGCAGAATCGAAAGTCAGTTCACCCATTTCGCCGGTGTAAAGGTAAGAAAGAAGGATCTTGAAAGTCTCCGGGCTGATGTCTGTGATCTCCACTTAGCTGCTTCTTTTCTCCAACATGTCCGTCGTGAACATGGCTGAAAAAACTGGAGATCTTGCCGACAGGATCATCTTGTGAGCGGAAAAAGACTGATCTCCACACTGAAGCTTCACATCGGAGAGGGGAGCTGCTTCGTCGTTCCATAAATGCTGGAAAGATTCGATAGTAAAAACAAGGCATCGATGTCACACTTTCCTAGTGAAGACGGAATCCTTAATGTTCCACTAATGGTGAGTGGATCTGTGGAAAACCCGTCGTCGTAAAATCCAAAATCAATAATGGCAGTTAGACAACCAATATCAACTATTTGGGCGAACTTTCGCTGAAGCAAGCACTTTGCGCCCTTGAATAGTTGAACAGTTCCGGAGATAAACACCTCTT
Source organism: Argiope trifasciata (assembly GCA_026543055.1). Taxonomy (NCBI): domain Eukaryota; kingdom Metazoa; phylum Arthropoda; class Arachnida; order Araneae; family Araneidae; genus Argiope; species Argiope trifasciata. The sequence goes on along the minus strand of JAPMOQ010024576.1, from coordinate 95,854 downwards.
CAAATATCGATTCTCTGCGAAGCTGCAAAAATCCGGCTCTGGAATACGCCGGCCCATACTGTATCCACAAGCAGTTTGCATTCCATTGCTTGTTGATCGTGTATTCCGCAGCATTTCTTTCCATCACGCTATCACGGCTAAATACATTGAAACTAAATGGTACGACGATCATTTTTTAAACTGCTACTTGGGTCTCAAAAGATTGCGATTTAAAAGAGCGAGGAAATGAGCTGCTGCGTTCAGTGGAGTCAACCGGAATTCTTGTGGTAAAATGCAGGTTTCTGAAAACGGGGGTATCACAGGGGAGATGATGACAATAGAGATTGGCGAAGATGGACTATGAGTGGTGGAGGTTTTGTCCCTCCCAATGGCACATATAACGAATGGAGTAAAGTTCCTCCTCTCTCTCCACGTGTATTCCTATATCTAACTTCAAGATGGCTGCTGCCATATTTAATCCATTTATCTTGTGGCAATATCTAAATCTACTCTAATCTGGTTGATCATCTATTCCCATAGAGTACTTTTTATGGAAAGGAGTAAGCGAACAAATCATATTCTTGATTATTGTATTAGTTCAGTATTTACAGAATAGTTCAGTATTTACAGCGTATCTCGTCCTTATCTCTTCCCCCGTCGTCGAAGACGACACATGGAAATTCAGGAGAGCCCACTTTGGTTAGAAGCTATCTCCTTTCGTTGTCAGGTAGGGCTTGTTGACATGGCTCTTGTTGATTGCCATGGCATGTGTTCACTCTCTGATGGTAAGAGCTGCTCTGGTGCTGTTCTGTGAAGCAGAGCAGCCCCAGTTGGAGAGGAAGAAGAAGGGTATGGAGCTGGCCAATCAGGATCAGTTCCCCAGGTGGGTGGATGAGTTGGGCTGCAATGGATACTTCGGCGTGTTACCAGCGTGGTTAAGAGTTAAAGTTATTGTTCATTCAAAGCCAATCAGCAAGCAGTATAGTGGGGCTTGGATTATGGAAGAATTGAGTGGAGCTAGAATTTAGAGAAGTACGTTTCGGGGTCTTTTAAGTTTAGGATCAGGGGTGTATTTTTCAATTAATTTTAGTGATTCGTTTTCGTGATTGTCTAGATTATTGTAGAAATTAGTGACTATTTTCTTAATATACTGTCGTAGGGTAGGATAATTAAGTGCTCTATAGATTTCTGAGCTGGGAATTGCCCAGGTAGCATTGCATATTAATCTTACTAATAAATTTTGATGCCTCTCTACAATTTTAAGGTTAGATTTGACTGTGTGCCCCCACACCTGACATACATAAGTCAAAATGGGACGCAAATAGGCAGTGTAAATAAGCATCTTCCCCCGTCATTATATCCTGGTTAATTTTAGTAGCGTCTCACCCCCTCGGACAGCGCGTGACCTTTATCAGGACCGGTTTGAAACCTTGAGAGTCGTCGAGTGGGAGCCTTGAGGAGGGTTCAGACAATGCTTATTATTGCCAGCAATAGAAGATCACGCCTACTTCCGGAAAATCACGTGATCACAACGGGACAATGGCAAATGATTATCCCGTCGGGACAAACGTTGTCCGCGTTGTTTCGAGTGTTCACACGAGGACAATGCCGGGACTACAGCAGAAAGACAACGTTTACGGGCAATAAAAATCCACGTCTACCAGAGAATGATCACGTGACCAATCCTGTAAGTTTGCCAGGAGTTTTAAAGGGCATTCCATATCTCTTCACGAATCGCTTTTTGGCGCACATTCTCCTTTCATGTTGTTTCGTGCCCTGCTCTGTGGTTAGTCTCTGAAAGTATTTTGTTCTATCGACATACCATCATGGCTGACGAAGCACCCGAAGAAGATATTTATCAAAGAATCAAAAAGATCTTTTGAAAAAATCTGTACTTCGTCTTCTTGCGATTCTCTCTGAGGAAGTAGAGAAAGAAATTAAAGCCACAAAGCGTATGTGGGTAAAAAAAAATGGATTAGAAGAAGAGATGAACTCTGCACTTCTAATCTTCTTTTAAAAGAGTTAGCTGCCGAGGATCCGAATGAGTACAGACTCTTTTTAAGACTTACTCCAGAGATGTTTAACGTATTGTTATGCCGAATTTCATGGACAATTCAACGGCATAATACAATAATGAGAGATTGTTTATCTTCAAACATTAAACTAGAATTAACGCTAATCTTTTTAGCTAGTGGATGTAGCTACAGAACGCTAATCCATCTTTTCTGCGTGCCTAAGAGCACTATCAGCTCTACGATTCCATAAGTTTTGGATGCTATTTGTGAAAGATTAAAGGAATTCATCCAGGTATAAAAACT
>JAPMOQ010024576.1:54900-77479 GCA_026543055.1 Argiope trifasciata | reverse complement strand
TCTTCCACATAAACTCAAACCTAAATTATTTTAAATTTTAATTTATTATTAACAAATTTTAATATTTATTAGCTGTAAAAAAGAAATTGAGTGAGGAATTTATGACAGATACCGACATCGCTGAATGGATGAATCAATTAATCCTTTAATCAGTGATGACTTTGCAAATAAATGGCAAAAAGTGTAAATGTTTGAATCTCTTGAACTAATTGCGAGTGTTCAGCAAACATGATGTATCACTCTCCCTGGTTTATCACTAAAGATAAATTTGATTTGCATGACTTATAGTGCCCACAGCATAATGCTACAACGCTGGTAATATCCGACATGGTTACACAGGGTACAGAAACGCACATTTCTTTACGATAGTGCGATGCATTTAAATTGAAGAATTCTTACAATCCACCTTTCGTGACCAATCGATTCGACGGGATCAACTATTTTCTCAATAAAATACACTGATGGAAAAAAAATCCCAACACCAAGAAAAAATTATTGTACAGTAATGAAATTTTAGGAATACATTTGTCTAGGTAACATATTTAATTGATTAAAGTTTCAAGATCACAGGTAGAGCCATTTCAAATGTGAAATGTTGGTACATTAGTAACCGGTGTAACCGCCAGAATTTTGAATGCAAACATGCATGCATTGTGTCGTACAGGTGTCGGATATCAGTTTGTGGGATGGAGTTCCATGCCTGTTGCACTTGGGCGGTCAATGCAGGGACGGTTAATGCTGGTTGTGGATGACGCTGGAGTTGTCGTCCAATGATGTCCCATACGTCCTCAATTGGAGAAAGATCTGGTAATCTAGCAGGCCAAGGCAACATGTCAACTCTCTGTAGAGCATGTTGGGTTACAACAGCTCCGTGCGTTATCCTGTTCGAAAACACCCCCTTGAATGTTGTTCATGAATGGCAGCACAACAGGTTGTATCACTAAACTGACGTACAAATTTTCAGTCAGGGTGAGTGGGATAACCACGAGAGTGCTCCTGCTGTCATACGAAATTGCTCCCTTAACCATAACTCCAGGAGTAGGCCCTGTGTGTCTAGGCCGCAGACAGGTCACTAGCAGGCGTTCACCTGGCCTAATTCTAACCAACAAACGGCTATCACTGCGACCAAAGAAGAACCGGCTTTCATCAGAAAACACAACAGATCTCCACTCTGTCCTCCAATGAGCTCTAGCTTGACACCACTTACGTCGCAAATGGCAGTGGTTTGGAGTCAGTGGAATGCACTGTGCAGGACGTGTGGCCTTGAAGTAACCGATTTGTAACAGTTTGTTGTGTCACTGTGGTGCCAACTGCAGCCGAATTTCAGCTGCAGACGCAGTACGATTAGCCACAGCCATACGCCGAATACGACGGTCTTCCCTCTCAGTAGTACCACGTGGCCGCTCGGAACCTGGTCTTCTTGAGGCAGTACCTTCCCTTGACCACTGCCGCCAATACTCATGCACAGTGGATACATTCCTGCCGAGTCTTTCAGCAATATCGCGGAAAGAAAACCCACCTTCTCGTATTCCTAAAACACGACCTCGTTCAAACTCAGTGAGCTGTTGATAATGGCTTCTTCGTCTTCTCAGAGGCATCCTTTACTGACATTAACCCGCTACGTCAAATCTCAACTGTAAATAACGATCACGAACCTTACAGCGCTTATTTAAAGCAAACCTCATTTGCATGTTCATAGTATCGCTACTAGGGCCACACTTACGTGCGTAGCTCGAAATTTGAATCGACGTCATCTTTCAGATGTATAAACACGCCTACCAAATTTCGCTTATCTAGCACAGCTCCTTCCTGTTATTGGGATTTTTTTTCCATCAGTGTATATTCAACTTCACATTTTAATAGAAGTGTTATTTAAATTATTTCAAAAAGCCGCGGTGGCCTGGTGATAAAGTCCCGACTTAGCTTCCTGAGTTTATTCATGTTTGAGACCCGATTCCACATAAAAACCATCGTGTAAGCGGATATCTTGCATTTTAAATCCATCGGGGCTAAATTTCCTCCCACTGGGGTTGTGTGAAAGTTTGTAGGGGGCTACAGATCTAGACCTTGTTCTCGTCTTACCTCTCTCGTCCTTATCTCTTCCCCCGTCGTTATCTCCTGGTCCCTTTTAGTAGCGTCTCACCCCCTCGGACAGCACGTGACCTTTGTCAGGACTGGTTTGAAACATTCGTTGATGAGAGTCGAGGAGTGGGAGCCTTAAGGCCTTATCACACGGCAAAATACCGTCACACTTTCCGTGAGCAAGCTCCCTTTTTCTACCCTCAAGAACTGGTCAAGCAAGTTTTTGAAGATCGACAACTTTTTCGAACATGTCCGAAATCACTGTCGAAATTTTGGCTGCTAACGAAATTCAACCAATTATATGGAACTTCAATCGTGACGTAGTGCGCCAAGAACGCCGCGATATACGCCAACTTCTTTGTAAACAGTAATTAGCAAATTCCATCCTTATCAATGTTTTTTTTAATCAAATTTCTCATCTTTGGAGGAAAAAGTAGTTTGATTATTTCTGCCAATTTTTACCTCGATTTCAATTAATCATCATCGTGTTTTTAGTGCTCTTAAAATTTAAAAATGGCAAAAAGATGTGTTTGGTCAGCTGAGAAAGAGTCGGCTCTCATTGATCTTGCTCATGAGAAGCCGGCTCTATGGGACCCATTAGATCCATATTATATGAAAAAAGACTTTTAAAAGGACTTTTCACGATTTAATACGAATCGAGATGATTCGAAGATGGCCCGATAATGAGGACCTCTTAACATCAGGTAGGTGAAATATTCTGTTTCTGGGTATGATGTGATCAAAAAATGTTTTATGTGAATTCATTTTATGATATGTAGAAAGACGGCATTTAATAAATTTTTAAAATTCTTTTTAAAGTATGTACAAAAAACTCTTAATAATTTTTTGTGTTTGTATATATAAAACATATTATAAATATTAATCTATTTTGCTGAATTATTTTATCTTCCATTACTTTTAATCCCAGCTGAAATATGAAACACATAAAGAAGTTCATTAATTGTTTTAAATGTTGGGATGCAATTTATTAACTATATTGATCCATGTATAGGTTATATAATTGTGTTATTCATTATATTAGACAATATGGCTAATGTGGCGTTAGCTCTTAACTTATGACTTTCTTATTCATTATTAATTTCTATTTGAGATTGTTTTTCACTTATTTAATTGTGTATTAACATGCAGCAGTATTTTCTTACCAGTACAGCCAATATATTCATGAAACTAAAATTAACATTTTTAACAATTTATTCTACATTCATTTACAAATCAAATTATACAAAATTAAATTTTGTATTGTGATTTTTTTTTCCTTTTGCGTTGTTGATGTTTTCTACATTAAGTGACATTATTATAATGCATGCACTCACATATTTATATAATGAAGTATATGTATTTAATACTAAATTCTTTTTTATTCCAGAAATACTTTGCAAGAAATTCTGCCTGTTGCGAACATATTTTCAGAGGGGGAAAAAAAAAAGACAAAGTTGCCTTCAGGCTCAATGGCCCTAGATATTGCACCAAAATGGGTGCATTATCAAAGACTCCTGTTCCTGTGAGACACCATCGAAGCTGGCTCATCCGAATCCAATTTGGATGAGTCCTTCACAAATGAAATTGGATGTTTTGAACCAATGATATATTTTACAAAAATGTTTTTAATTCTTATATCATGCTTTTATTTAATTGATTATAACTTATATGTTATTAGTTAAATTTATATTAGTGTTATTAGCTATGAATAACTTATATGTATATTTAGTTATAATTAGGCTTAATCATTTACTTTTAAGTTTTAAAACTGAATGATAAAAAAGCTGGTCAAGAAAGGAATTGAAATAAAATGTATAACTAAATAACACCTAGTGTAATTGAATTTTATTCAAAACATCATTGGTGATCATATCATTAATTCACCATATACCATTCATTCAATCAATTATTATTAGAGAAGGGTCTGGCAACTAATCTCTTAAAGGACTTGGGTAGTACTTTTATTCTTAGTACGGGCATTTTTATGCCTATTTAAATGTATTCTTTGATTAATACTTCAATGCATAGTGAAAATATTATTCTTTATAGATTTCTGTGGAAGAGGAAAGCTTCCAGATTGATGAAAGCTTCCGGCAGGAGCGTGTGGATGTGGAATGCATTCTAGAGGCTTCCTTAAGCACACAACTGAAATGGTCTGCAACAGCCGGAACTTCTAATCAAGGTCCTCCTCCCAAAAGACGCCGCCAGACTAATGTGGGGGAAGAGGTATTGAAAATGGTGTCGGCGGAATTGAAAAAAAAAAGTGAAGCTTCAGAATCTGTTTCTCATATTGTGGGACAACTTGTTGTCAGCTATTTTAAAAAACTGGCACTAGAGTATGGGAAACAGCTCATGCGAAGAATATTCGAACTTGTTATGGAATTGGGAGAAATCTAACCTGATATTTATTCATAAATAAAAAATCATTGCTGTGAATTGTTTTCTTTTTGTGAATTTATTTGATCATATCGAATCTTTGGATAATTGTAATTTCTTAAATAGTTCATTAACAGCTTCTATATAATTTTAAAATTTAGTTAATGTTAATAAGGATTAATTCTGTTTTCTAACCTTAAACTGATGATCATATAGTATAAAAAAATTAAATCACCTTTCATACGACTAACAATAAAATTTAGGTTTCTTTTTCAATATTTTTTTCTTTTAAATTAACAAATAACCAGTTAATGTGGAATTATGCATCCTTAATAGATATATATTTTATTTTACACTTTTCTAAATTATAAACACTTTTAAAGCCTTTAAAAATGATGTTCAAATTTAAGCACTTTGTATGATGCTATGCACCCTGTTAAGCTTAATTAAGGAAGCTCACACACGAAATTTTTTGAATATGCTTTTGTTTTAAATTTAATGTCAATAAGATAGTGTTTTGTAAATAAAATTAATTAATCCTAACACAAATACAACATAAAATGTTTTTGCTTTTTAAAGATTAACAACAAAAATATTTAACCTAGCAAAAGAAAAGTAATGTAATTTTTATTAACCATTACAACCAGTTGAATGGGACAATAAATGACACTATTAGGAATAAAAAAGACATTCAAAGGAAACTCATTTTTAAATTTGATAAATGTACAACTTGTCTCATTTTACAATCCATTTCATATTCATTATATTAAGAACTCTAAAGATTAATTTTGAAGCAGAACTTACAATCAATTCAATAACGTTTTAGCTGAAAATAAATGTCAATAGAAGTAGGAATCTTTAAATGCAATGGAATTTCATTGCATGAACTTAATAATTTAGCTGCAAGTTCCAAAAGAGCATTCTCCAAATTTTCACAGTAATTGAATTTTACTTTTTATATAACACTTTAGTTAGTGTTTTCAATGTAATGATTGTTTTTAAATTAGTTTGATACTGTTTTATTCTTTTCCATACGATTTAGATAATGACTATGGCAGTGTATTAAAAAAGTTACATGTTTTCTTGTATATATTATTTAAATGTTGAATTTTCTGAATATAATTTCTTTTAAATAATTATTACTCTGAAATAAGTCAACAATTTAAAGCTTACTAATAAAATTATTATACTTTTCTTTTGTAATTATTACTAATATTGTGACTGAAGTTTTTCCAATTTGTATATTAGAATAAATTATAACTATTTCAAATTATATAAAAGAGATAGATACCATTTTAAAAATCTATACAATTTATGTATCAGTTATCTCATTTTAATTTGTGGAAATCATTAAAAAACAAGGAAGCAAAATCACATTTTTATAATTTTTATTTACACATTACAAAAAATATAGATAAAATACATCCACAAATATAGGGAGATACCATTGACAGAAGATACTCAAATGGTGCTGTGTCCATTCTCAACCATCTTCTATAACCTTCAGCATCCTAAATTGAAAAATACAACTCAGATTTTTTTAAATGAACAACTTTAAGGTAATTATCCATACACAGATTTATTAAATGTAACATTATTCTTACTGACTGAATGTTTGGAACATTCAAAAATGTCAACTTTGCTCATTGATACAAATTGTATTAATAATTAATTATTTAAATTCCTTAAAAGTAAATAACCAATAGACAAATCTGGAATGCATATCTTAAGTATTGCATCTAAATAAATTTAAAAATTACTCAAATAAGCAAGGATAGTGCTTTTCCTAAGCAAAGATAATAATAGAAATTCTTTATAGCTGCATCATTTTGTTATGAAGCATTTTACATAAAAAACGCTAGCTAATTTCTTGCTTACCTCCAAAGCTAATTCTCTCATTAAATTTTCATAGCAGCCTTTCTGTCTGCGTCTAAGCAGCCACTTCCGCGACCACAATTTTCTTTGGGATTTCTCTTTTTCTCTTAGTACTGTTCCCAGGATGATGCATAATAATGTTGTTTCATTGATATCCATTTTGCGTGGAGCATCCATAAGTTATGAAATGAAAAACTGCAAACATTCACTTAATGTAAACAATGAATAAAAAGCGATAAATATGCCAACTTGTTCACCTGCTTTTCTAGGTTTACCAGACTGCAAATGCTCAAGTGACGTCGCTTTCGTCAGAGAAAGTGGCGATGTATTTCACCGTGTGATAAGGCCTTTAACATACACAAACACACAGCAAGAAACACATATACATAGAAATACGGCCAAAGTAAAGTTTATGGTACGGCGCCAAATTGAATTTTTCTTGGCGATGTATCGCCAAATATGGTAACCCCTGTTTGACCGGTGGCTATCCTATTGCAACCCTAAAGTGGTCTATTTAGGAATGGTCAGGGGTCGCTCTTTTCATCTTCAGTTCAGGTACATTTGAAAAATTCATTTTCATTTAATTCTGGCTTTAGACATCGACCGGTTAGGTGCGAGGGATTGAACTGGGAGATTGTGAGTTAAAATTTTTTGAACTGCTGCCGGACTTGTTCTTTTCAGAACTCCGCGGAAAGGTGGTTTGTTCCTCATGGAAGGAGCGAAGAGGGTTTGCGTTGATGAAGCATCCATGACGATTGAGGAGAACGTTGCCGTCCCAATACCTACATGCCCAAAAAGACATAGAGTTGAGGATGGTATAGAATTATACAGAAAAACGATGATGACGACGCAGGAATTGATCCCAACCCTTCAGGATAAAGATAAACATTCCTTTGAATATCAATATGCCCAGGAAAGACACACCCAGGCAATGAAAAGAATGGAGCACCTGAAGGGTGAGTTGGTTTCGTTTCCTGCGTGCGAGACCCCTAGGCTGTGTAGACCAGAGCTAGATTCTGATAGTTTAAGTGAGCATGGAAGCTAAAACGAATTCACGCTAGTGCACAAGAAAAAAGCGGCTAGGAACTCTCCTATTGCCTTAACCCCTGAGCCAATTTCTACTCAAAATAGATTTAAAACCCTTACTCAGGAAATCCCACCGAAGGAAAATAATAAAACAACTGAGCAAAAAATAAATAAAACCCCACCGTTGATGCTTAAATTCACATCTGACTACAATCGAATTCTAAAGAAAATCCACGATAAATTTGGGCTTTTAGAAAATAAGCTAAGCAATGAGTACATAAGAATTTACACCAAAGATAATAGCCAATATAAAGAACTGCACGAGTACTGTAAAAGTCAAAATTTCGAACACTACGTAATAACCCCTAAGGAAACTACACCAGTAAAAGTTGTTATCAGAGGCCTGCACATTGGTACTTTCCCTGAGAAAATAGGAGAAATCCTAAGAGAACAAGGTTTTTCAGTTGTTAAAGTAAGCCAGTTGACGCAATTCAAAACCAGAAACAAACTTCCCCTTTTTCTTGCCGAACTCAGTAGAACACCAACGTAAACGACATCTATAATGTAGAACACATTAACTACCTTAAAGTAACAATAGAAGAATATAAAGGACGAAATACAATATCCCAATGTTATAAGTGTAACAACTTTGGCCACAGAGCTGCAAACTGCAACATGAAAACAAGGTGTTTGAAATGTGCAGGCGAACTTCTCACATCAGAATGTTCAATGAAAGAACGAATCCCTGAACCACGTTGTATCAACTGTGATAAAGTAGGCCACACAGCGGCATACAGGGGCTGCGAGAAAAATAACGAAACAAAAATAATAAGAAATAAACAGAAGCCCAATATATAATATTCAACGATCATTTTCAAATAACCAAAATAAAATCTGACAGGGAACAACATTCGCGCAACTTTTTCCCCCAAAGGAAAGCCAACAGATGGCGCCACAGGCACAAGCTAGCATGAACAATAACAATATTCAGAGCGACTCAGTGAACATTCTCCAAGGAATTAACCTACATGAAATATTAAATGTTATTGTACAAATCACAAAATTTCTAGAAGAATTCCCCAAAATAATAAGCATTTTTCAACAAATGGCAACTGTAAATAATATCCCGGACAAATGTGGCCTACTTATCAATGAGCTAGCTTGCAATGTAAACAATAGCAATAATTAAAGTTCAGAGCCGATAAACTTAAATTGGTCTATTGGAACGCAAATGGGATTAAGCTCAAAATTCATGAACTGAGACTCTTTGTAAATAAGCCTAACCCCCACGCAATATTAATACAAGAAACCCACCTGAGATCGGGGAAAAAAGTGTATCTACCCAACTACTACGCGTATTATAACTATAGGGATAACCAAGATCCGGCGCATGCCAGTGGAGGCACCATGATTTTTATCAGTAATTCCTTCCCCCACTACCAAGTAATCCCACCAACTCTGCATTACACGGAAGCAACAATAGTTGCCTTTAAACCCAAAAACTATGATACTATTACCCTAACATCATTATATGTACCCCGCAACTCCGACCCCCATATGTTCACATTTGATTTAGAAAATATTATCCAAATTATCCCAAACCAAATTATCTGCGGAGATTTTAACGCCAAACATACCATCTGGAATAACCACTATAACTGCTCCAGAGGCAACACCTTCAAAAGATTTATTGATAATGCAGGATTTGAAATAATAGCCCCAGCTGAAGCCACCAGATTTGGAACAAATAGTAAAACAACAATTGACCTAGCCATAGTGAAGGACTTCTTATTTCCTTACGAAATTTCCTCACTACCCGAAATGAGCTCTGACCATAACCCGGTCGCTCTCACATTCCACTTTAAATACACCCTAACAGAAGTAACGGGTAAAACCAAAACTAACTGGCAAGCCTACAAAGATGACCTCAGTAACATAACTTTAAATTTCTACAACATTGATAACCCGGACAAAATAGAAAATTTCGTGGAAAATCTAGAAAGAGAAATCATTAACGCTAAATCAAGAAACTCGAACCCTATTAATCCCAAAAAACCTCATATAGATCCAGACCTTAAAAATCTCAACTCGGAAAGAAACAGAATAAGAAAACTCTACCAAAAATATAGGCGACCGGATTTAAAAAACCAACTTAACAGCATCAATCACAAAATTACCAGATTAGCCAAGAAAATAGAAAATAGAGAGTTCACTGATATTCTCATAAACCTTAACTTAGAAAATCAAAACGTATGGGATTTCGTCAGACCCTTCAAGAAAAGAGCAATTAAAATTCCGACCCTTAACGGTCCGGCCGGAATTGCACAGACTGACCTCGAGAAAGTAAACTTCTTAGCTGACAGCTTAGAGAACCAATTTAAATTGAACCCATTAGCACATGAAGAAACCGAACTCGAGGTCTAAGAAACCATCAACTTCTACTTCTATCCACAGATGGCGCCACGAGACAACCCGATTCCCGATGTAAACATTGACCCTATCAAACCCTCTGAAGTCATCACAAACATTAAAAAACTCAAAAAAGGGAAAGCACCCGGACAAGACAATATCATTAATTTTATTATCTTAAACCTACCCCTAAATTTCATCCTATTTTTCACCCACTTAGTGCAAAAATTTTTGGAAATTGGTCATTTCCCAGCACGATGGAGGACAGCCACTATCGTCCCTATCTACAAACCTGGAAAGGATCCAACAAATCCCACCAGCTATCGCCCCATATCCCTACTTTCATCCCTTAGCAAAATTGCTGAAAGTATTATTTTGAAGAGACTGAACCAACATCTAGATGATAACAACATTCTTTGTCCAGAACAATTTGGCTTCAGACCAAGCCTCTGCACCTCACATCAACTACTACGAGTCACAGAATACATCACTACAGGATTCATCAATAAACAAAAAACTGGAGCTGTCTTCCTTGATATCCAAAAAGCTTTCGATCGGGTATGGATCAATAGTTTAATCCACAAATTGATTAAATATAATACCCCAAGATACCTAGACAAATTAATTGTTTAATACCTCAACGATCGAAGCTTTAAGGTAAGGGTGAAAAAGGAGCTTTCCCACATTAAAAACATACAAGCTGGCGTACCCCAAGGCTCTAAACTTGGACCAGTCTTATTTTCCTGTTACATCAATGACATTCCAACACAGTTTAACACAATGTCTTTACGCTGACGATACTGCAATTCTGGCCAGAAATCACAACGCAAACTACATCACTATCGTGCTAAATGGGCACCTAAAAAGTATCACGCAGTGGATGGAGAAATGGAAAATAGAAATAAATGCAGATAAAACAGTTGCCGTTCTCTTCCACAAAGCCACGAGATTAAATGGCAACTTCTCCAAAATCAAAATTAAAAACAGTCATGTCCCCTGGTCTCAGGAAGCCAAGCACTTAGGTGTCATATTAGACAGAAAATTAAACTGGAGAGCACACTGCTACTACACCGCGGAGAAATTTCGAGCGCAATCGCGAAAATATTTTCCCCTAATTGCTTGGAATTCTAAAATGCACAGGGACATTAAAATGCTTATTTACACTGCCTATTTGCGTCCCATTTTGACCTACGCATGTCAGGTGTGGGGACACACAGCCAAATCTAACCTTGAAATTGTAGAGAGGCAGCAAAACCTAATAGTTAGATTAATATGTCATGCTACCTGGGCAATGCCCAGCGCAGAAATATATAGAGCACTTAATTATCCAACCCTTCGACAAACAATTAAGAAAATAGCCACTAATTTCTACAATAATCTAGATAATCACGAAAATGAATCTCTCAAATTAATCGAAAAATACACCCCTGATCCTAAATTAAAAAGACCCCGTAACGTGCTTCTCATCTAAATTCAAGCTCCTCTCAATTCACTATAACCCAAGCCCCGCTACACTCTTGCCGATTGGCTCTGAACGAACAATAGCGTTAACTCACTTCCACGCTGGTCACACGCCGAGGTCTCCACTGCCACGACCCCCGATAACAAGGCCCCTGCGGTGTTTCGTGACGTCACAACGAGTGGTGACACTTCATTCTCCCAACGTTGTGTCTCTGCGCGCCAGACAGGCAGATATAATTATTTTCCCTTGTTCATATCGTTTCTTTAACATCCATAGAATGCAAATTAATACACATATATTGTAGAGCCCATTAGTAATTAAATTGCAACCGCCTTCCACATCACCATGGAGGTACGGCGCCTGGTATGCATTACCTTTTTTGCATTAAGTGCAGGGCAGGGCATCTCCCCTAGATTTAAAACTATTTATTTTGCAAAAAAACTAATAAGTGAAAAATATGATTAATGAATTTCAAGACAATTCTACAGAAAAATGGTTTTAGTACTATTTGCTGCACGTCAAATCCTGGAAAGCAATATTTTACAAAATATTATTCAATTCTATTCACACTTCAAAAAACATAAAACAAAACTTTGAAACATTAGTAGAACTTTCTTATTTAACTATATATTTATTACTCCTACTTTACTAAATTCATCAAGTTTCCTTTCCTTTCCTATTTCAGAAGAGCTTTTCCTTTCATCATTCAATCATGCATTGACTTCAGACCAAATTTCCTATCTATACACATTTTCTGATTTCTGCTCTGAAATGCAACCGTCATCCTTCTGCGTTCACTAAACATTTTATCTACTGCGAAATATTTTTGAATAGGACATTTCAAATATACTTCTTCAACTATGGTACAAAATTTCAATTATAATCTGAGCCATTTTTTCACTAAATTATAATTACTGCGAAATATTTTTCACTAGTACATTTCAAATATACATCTTCACCTGTGGTACACAATTTCAATTTTAACCAGAGCCGTTCTTTTCAATAAATTAGCAGGGTGCAAGAAACCATTTGGAACCCCAAGTGTTTTGTAAAGCAAAAAATAAAGTATAAACATATTATGGTACTATTGCTTGTCTATATGTAATTGCCTTTAATTACTTCAGAAAATTTACATTTTTGTGGAATTTTTTATTATAATTATTAGTACTTAAAATGCTTTTAAGCTTCTTCCCACCTCACCCAACAACAATTCTTCCTTACTTTTAATTTTCTGAATTTAATTTGCTGATTTTTTTGATTAAGTTGACACATTTGTAATTATTCTATTTTCTATCTGTACAATGGCAGTATCAATTACTCTGCTATTTTAAAACCTAAATTTCTTTACTTCATCTTCTGTTATTTCGGAATATAATCTTTTTCTTTTTCGAATTCATTTTTTTTTAAATCTTCGGAAATATTGAAATGGCATCCTATCAGTTTTGCTTCGTATAAAAATGCATTGAACTTTCTATTGAAATTTTGAACTTCAATTTCAATTTTACTTATCAATCTAAAATACTGAATCAAAATCAACAGTTTTTACTTGAAATAGTTCATTGCTAGTGTTAATTTTGGGCAATATTAAAAACTATGCTATTAAGTATAAAATAAATAGCATTTCTTTTATAAAATCTAATGTTTTACCTTTGGATACTGCTGTATTATCTCTATTTGCTTCAGTAAATCGTTCTAGGATATGATAATGATAATAAACAAATGTATACTCAAATTTTTTCAAAAACTGTATATATATATATAGCTTTAACTGAATCCATTTTAGTTTCCAAAAAAGTATAGAAAAGCACATAAAAGTTGCAATATTCATTTTTTTTGCAATATATACTGCTGGAAATGGTATCACAAACTAATAAATTTTAAAAACGTATGATGTGCAAGACATATAAATTGTCTGTGGGTTTAGGGCATCTTTTCTAAATTGTAAAATTTAGTACTTTCCCATCGAATTGCTATCTTTCCCTTACGCTTATCCTCTATAATTCCTAATATTTAAATGTAGTTCACTTAATCTTTTCAAAAGAGTTTTTGCTAGTCTTTCTCCAGTCAGATTGATTACTTTAATAAACCCTATAAACATCTAATTTATATTATCCTGATAATATTTAGTTACTTCTTTTAAAGCATATGTTGTCATGTAAAGAGTAGAATATGTTTCTTTTGTTAGTGTGCCGGTATCACATTTCATATTTTTCCAATCTTCCAACCAGTTCAAAAATTCATCTAAAAATTTGTATCTTTTATCAGTTTCAGATGTTGTCAGTGGTTTTTTATATTCATTATTTTCGCGAATTCCTGGAAATGGAGTTTTTACATTAACAATATCCCACCATCTATTTATTATTGTTATGTATTCTGCTGTTTCTTTGTAGTGTGGGAACGCATATTTCTCTTCCAAACTCATTAGACTTTCAGGTATAAATTTATTGAAAATTTTAAGTACTAATTTGAAATTTTGTTTTTCTAAATTATTGGGCTCCAATGCTTTTAATGATAAATTGTATGCATATTTAACGATGTTATCCTTTTCAGTTTCATATAATAATTTTAATGTTTTGAAAGATGCTGTATTGAAATCAACTTTACTGTCAGGCTTACTGCTGGAAGCCTGAATTATTTCATCATTAGAGTGAATGGCATTTTCATTAGCTTCTAGAACACTTTTAGTGCAATTTTGTGAATTTCTTCCTGACATGGTTTCTTTAAAATTGGGGTAAAACATACACTTATCAACATTCTTCTGATTGATCCAGTTATTACGAATATTTTTCAATAAATGTACAGTATCGATCAGGAGAAAAAGAGGTCGTTCTTTATTTACAGGATGTGGATAAACAATTGAATATGGACGTGAAGGTGAAACGAACAGAGATATTGCTTTTTGATTAATCGAATTGTTGCCTGTTACCACAAATATCACTTTAAAACCAATGTTTTCTAATCCAATGATAATTTTTTTAATGAATGTATGTAGAACGTCTGCTGCTATTTTGTTTACTGGAAGAATGTGAACAACATCTTTATATGACGATGAAATACTACTTATCATGAAAGTCATAACACTTGAGGCGGCATTTTCTGAATTGTAACTTAAACCTGATATATTTCCCCCTTTGTAATCAAAGTAGGGTTTGATGTGCATTTCATCTATTTGAAGAATCACGTTTTTATCTGAAGATACTATGAATTGTAATTTCTGCTTAATGTATCTTAAAAAATGCAATTCATTCTGCTCTGACTGAGGGCAAGTGTTAATAGGTTTGCATATATTTCTCAGTCACAGGATGTGGTAACAAAATATAACCGGACTTTCTGACAAATTTATATGCATGTGTGCCATTGAATAAAATAATGAGCAGAATATCATCATTTCAGTAGAGTACCTTTTACTATGCTCATTTTGAATAAGCAAGGCAGATTGCTCTTTCATAAATGTTATAACGTTGGTTAAAATTTCTTGGGTTATATTTAAATTATCCTTGAAACCATGAATTTGGGAAACAATATCCGAATTCAGCAATGAGTTATTTTTCTTCATTTCTGGCAGATGCTCTAATATTTCATTTAAATTGTTAATGTTATGGATTTTTATTGGTAGGGAAGAAATATTTGGAATACTTCACAGGCTTGTTTTTCCAACAAAAGCTGAAACCTCTAATACATCATTTATTACAACAGACAATGCAATTTCAGGACCAGAACTTAATTCAATATTTACAAATAAAATTTTGTTTTCTTTATGAATGACATTCCAGAAATTTTTCAAATTTACTAATGAAATGCGCTGTTTTAATTCTTCCAAATTTTTAAATTCTCTTGTTTCATCGTATTTCTTTTTTTCTGTTATATTTTGCTGGAGAGCTTTCTCTATATATTGTTGCTTTAATTTCATCTTTTTTATTTCGAGATTTTCCCTTTGAAATGTTGAAGATGACATGTAAGAGGCACAATTTGGCATCTGAGATGGAATTGCTCCAGTGACTAATCTCGGATATTTAAGAGGGGCACTTAATAATTTTCCTGACTTCGAATCAAATAGACTAGTTTCTCTTTCAATATCATTTCTTTTAAAATGTAATTCACAGACCTACAGTAAATGAAATAATTCGTAAATATTGACTCCTTTAAAGTTTAATTTAAATACAGTTACAAATATACAACATAAAACTATATTTAATAATAAGTACGGATAATTTTTAATTTGTTTACTCTCAGGTATTTATCGCTGTTATATAATAAAATTTAAATATGAAAAAGCGGTTATACATGCAATAGTAAACAAAGCCTGAAAACATAATTGTGGAAAATATTCTAATTATTGTTGACAGTAATATTTCGTACATTACAGCATTTTATGAAATAATTTTTTTATAATGCACTTGATTAAAATCACGAATAATATATATTACTGAACTGTTAAGTTTCTAAAGCGAAAATAAATGACTTTTCATTTAGAAATATTTGACATTACTTTAAAACAATTAAATGAGCTTACCCTGCTATGCGGAGATGGATAAAATCCTTCACGATGTATGGCATTTAACCATTTCTTTTTAAGCTCTTCATTTTTAGGAAAGGCAAAAACACTTACTCTTGGGCCATTCCTGTAATTTCCTTCACAGTTTGGAACACAACAGATCAGAAGCATTTCTGTTCCTGATATTTAGTAAATCCAAATGCAAATGATTTTTAGTATATCCAATTTTTCTTGCAAATTAGAAAAAGCGCTTCTTGTTTACGCAAACACAGAAGGACCACTGGCTAAAAAATGGCGTGGGTGGGGAAGAGTTCGTTTCTTATCAGTGAAACTTGAAGAGGATGAAATTCTTCCCTCGGCCCCCAAAATTACTCCCACATCCTGTAACCTCTCGAAACGACGTCATCAATTTCTGTGACGTATGTATTCTGGCCTTGTTATCGGGGGTCGTGCCACTGCAGCCCAACTCACCCACCCACCCACCCGAGGAGAGGATCCTGATTGGCCAGCCTAACACCCTTCTCCTTCCTCTCCACATGGGGATTGCTCTGCTTCGCAGAGCAGCTGCAGAGTAGCTCTTACCACCAAAGAGCAAACACAGGCCATGGCAATTAACTAAAGCCATGTGAACTTGACCCAGATACCATCCCAAGACAGGAGATGGCTTCGTTCAGAAGCGGGTTCTCCTCAACTTCAAGTGTTGTTCGCTCTTTTCATCTTTTCGATTCTCTTGTTAGCCACCGTCATGAACGGTGGTGTCTCGGAGGAAGAAGGAGCGAAGCGCATCCGCGCTGAGGCAAACGCAATGGAAGAGGATATTAATATCCGATGCCGCTGCAATCAACAAATTCTGATAGATCAGCAAATAGAGTTCTACTCTAAGCAAAGTGAAGGGCTTGAAGACGCTATTCGTTACTACCACAAGATGGGGTTCGACACAAGCTTCCCAGACTACACGGCAGCGATGATGAATTACAAGGGCCTAATAGCAAAGATCGGAGCAATTAATGGTGAGCTGTCTAAAATCCCTGATTGTAGTGACTGTACGGCTAATGGCAATTCAGTAGATGATACACAGTTTACTCTCTCCCCTAAAAGAAAGTCAGCCAGACACCCCCAAACTAAAACTGATAATAACCAACCAACAGAAATATCTAATAAATTCACCCCATTAGAAAACTTAGCTACTCAAAATGAAGAAGCCACGACACCAATTAGGAGGCAACCCCCAATAATGCTAAAATTTTCGCAAGAATACCCTGAAATACTTGCTCAAATCAGTAGAGTCCGCGGACCAACGGAAAACAAGTTTGCTAGCGGGTTTGTAAAAATATTTCCACAAAATGCAGAACATCATAGGAAAATCACGAACTTCTGCAAAACGGAAGGTTACGACTTCTTTATCATTAAGCCACGTGACGAGAGGCCACTTACAGTAGTCCTAAAAGGACTACCTCATGAGCACGGCACTGAACAATTAAAAATCACTTTAATAGACGACTACTCACTACCCGTTATCAAAATTACTCAACTTACGCAATTAAGAACTAAAAAGCCTTTACCCTCCTTCTTAGTTGAGCTAAAAAAAAAATAGCGAATCGGAAAAAGTTTGCAATCTTGATCATATTAACTACCTGAAGGTAACAATCGAACCCTTCCGTGGAAGGAAAACAATACACCAATGCTTTAAATGTAATTTATTTAATCATACTGCAGAGTGCTGCGAAATGAAGCCTAGGTGCTTAAAATGCAATCAGGAGCACTTAACAAATCAATGCTCTATCAAGGGAAAAAAATCCTGAACCATTTTGCATTAATTGCAAAAAAGTAGGACACGTAGCTTCATACAGAGGATGCGAAGCATTCCCTAAACAGCAATCAAATAATACAATCAAAGAAAGATACTATAATGCTAACAGAACCGATTTCCATACTGCAAAAATAAACAAAAATAAAACTTTCGCCGAACTATTTCACGGAAACAAGCCCCAGCAGATGGAGCCCCGATACAATGTAAATCAAAATGTAAATAAAGGCATGTCACTAAGCCAAGAGATTGATATCATGGATTATAACTTACTAAATGACATAGCAGAGGATACCCGTGAATTTAAAAAGTTAACACAACAATATCCCTATCTATTTAAAGCCCTTAGTGCACTTAAAAATGCAAAAACACTAGGAGATAAAATGCAGCTAATTATCATGACCTTTGAAAGTACTGAAAATAACTTCAACGGCTAATTCACGCTTAATAGTCTCAGCATCGAATACTAGAACGCAAATGGGATCAAGAACAAAATTAACGAGTTCAGACTGTTTGTAAATAAGTACAATCCCGACGTAATTTTATTACAAGAAACTCATCTGAGACCGCAAAAGAAAATTTTCCTGGCTAATTACACTTCTTATTATTGCTATAGAGTAATCACTAATCTCAACCAAACCGCTGCAGGTGGCACCGCTATATTGATTAAAAATAATATCCCACGTTATGAATTGATACCCTCCCCCTCTCCAGTATGTTGAAGCGAATGTAATTGTTATTAACTTTAAAGACAAGGACCCCATTTCACTAGCTTCCATATATATCCCACCCAGTTCTGACTCCTCTTTATTCACATTTGATATTGAAAACCTCATCCAAATCAAATTATTGCTGGAGATTTTAACGCACACCATACTAGCTGGGGTTGTCAATATAATTCCACTAGAGGAAACTCTCTCTATCATTTTTGTAATAGAGCTGGCATCGATATTCTTGCACCTAACTCTCCCACTAGATTCGGCCAAAATTTTGCAAGTATCATTGACCTTACCTTAGTCAAATAATTCACGCATCCATTCGAAATTCATTCTATCCCTGAGCTCAGCTCAGACCATAACCCTGTAATGATTAATTTTTTTTTATCAAATATACCCTACCAAATATTAAAACTAAATTAATAACCAATTGGAATTTATTTAAAAGTAACCTAGCCAAATACTATAACCTTAACTTTATTAGTATTGACTCCGAGGAACTTATTGAAGAAGCTGTAATAGAACTAGAAAACCTAATCACCCAAAATAAGGTCACCACCTCTAACCCCATTCCTTCAGATAAACCTTACTTCGACCCCCAATTAAAACAATTTTATAGGGAGCGTAATTATGCCAGAAAAATGTTCCAGCAGACCAGGGTTCCAACCTTCAAGAATATAGCCAATAAATTAAACAAGAAAATTGCCAAACTCAACTCTAAAATTGAACAACAAAATTTTGTTGATAAAATTGTTAACTCTCATGTTTAAGATAATACACTATGGGAACTTGTCAGACCATTCAAGAAAAAATTTAAAAGTATCCCCTCTCTCAGAGGTACCTACACACTAGCTCAAACGGACGAGGAAAAAGCTGAATGCTTGGCAAATAGTCTAGAGGGACAGCTTCAAAATAATGACATTATTGATGAGGATACTGAAATCATGGTTAATAGCGAAGTCTCTATTTTTAAATTTAATGAAAATACCTTAAAAGAAATTAAAGAATCTTTCTTACCCAATGAAATTAAGATTGTAATTAAAAAACTTAAAAATAATAAATCTCCAGGAATTGATGGAATTAATAATAAAATGCTTAAAAACCTACCTGACAATATTATTTTTGAGTTCACCAGACTTATTTACAAAATCCTTACTTACGGTTACTTCCCCAAAAGATGGAAAACCGCTAATGTTGTACCTATCCATGAACTCGGTAAAGACCCAATCATCCCATCTAACTATAGACCCATATCCCTTCTCCCATCAATAAGCAAAATTAAAGAGCACATTATTTTAAATAGACTTAATAATTTCCTTGATGAAAACAATATTTTAATCCCCGAACAATTTGGTTTTAGAAAACATCTCTCTACCACGCACCAACTATATCGAGTTATTGAATACATAGAAGAAGCCCTTCAAAATAAACAAAAAGTAGCTGCTGTCCTTCTGGACATCCAAAAAGCGTTCGGCAGAGTTTGGCAATACGGTCTCCTTTATAAATTAATTAATTACAATATCCCTAATTTTCTTATTCAAATTATTAAATCCTACCTTTTTGACAGAAAATTTAAAGTTCACGTTAAAAATGTTTACTCCGAATAAAATGTATATGCAGAAGTGCCGCAAGGCTAAAAAATTGGTCCAATATTATTCTCAATTTTTATCAATGACATACCAAAACAGTTTAATACTATGTTAAGTATTTTTGCAGATGATACTGCTATTTTAGCTAAAAATAAAAACCCCAACTACGTTCGACTTGCACTTAACAGACACCTTAAAACACTTGAAGGTTGGTTCATAAAATGGAAAATCGCGGTTAATGTAACGAAAACGTAAGCAATTATATTTCATAACTCCAATAATATTAACTTGTACCCCCCCCCCCCCATTAAATTTAACGATAAAACTATCCCGTGGTCTCAGAACTGTAAATACCTCGGTGTAATATTAGACAAAAGAATGACTTGGAAACCCCATTTCTTATATATTAAAAACAAGTTCCGAGATCTAGTACGCAAATTTTATCCCCTCATATCAAGGAACTCTAAAATGACTAGGGAAAACAAGTTACTTATTTACACAGCCTACTTGCGTCCAGTGTTAAACCTATGCCTGCCCAGTATGGGGGTACGCTGCCAAGAGCAATTTTAAACTTATTGAACAACAACAAAAACAGATCATAAAAATAATTTGTAAAGCTCCCAGTTATTTCTCTAACACAGAAATTCACAAAGCAATTGACTACCCCCCACTTAAAAAGTTGATCCAGAAACTCTCGACTAACTTCTACAACAATCTAAACAATATCGAGAACGAAGCAATTAAAGCCATCCCTACACATAACCCTAATCCTAAAATTAAATGACCCAAGAACGTTCTCCTTTTACTAAATAACACCTTACTGACACCTAATAATGTAATTGACAACTAAATTTTAACGGACACAATGTTAAAGTCCCGCGCAAAGATGAAAAGATCGCAAAGTCCCATGTTCCTTTCGGCAGCATACCCCCGCACCTACCCAACATGCAACAGCCAATAGCAGAGTGACTTCCAATCTAACAACCAATAGCAACGCTAGCTTCACCACACTTGTTCTACCTCTCACTGTAACTCAACAGCTCATGTTAAATTACTACAAGTCATAGTTGTACAGTCATTTTCAATTAGTGATGGGAAACCTCGTTCATTAAAAAAATTCGGTTCAAAGTCGTTCGTTCACCAACTTGACCCGTTCGTTTAAGGTCGTTCGCGAACGACCGATTAGGACTTTTTGAACGATGGAGTTATTCTCTTTCGTTCGCGAACGAATGATCTAGACTCTTTCGTTCGTGAACGAACTGATACATTGCTTTCGACTCAAACGTCATCATGGGCCAAACCGGAAATTTCCGGCTGTATTGAGTGTCATAAAGAAAGGTGACTTTTGCCTGTACTTTTCGACGCATGCGCTGTTACTTAGTCATATGTAGCTCGTTCCGAGAAGATGGTATGCACAAAACAGAGAATGGGAGAATGCATAACTAATGATTCTCTTCCCCTCTCGCAGAATGAAGCCACAGGCTTTGTACTTTTGATCATTTCTCAGTTATTGTACTGCCAGAGATTACACGGTTTTTCAATGATTTTTAATGCTTTTTAGAAGCGTTTCTTAGGTCAGTTTTTATTTTATCTTTTATTATGAAATAATTTTCAAGATTGGTTATTTTGACAGTATGAAGTTTTCAATTACGATTAAATAATACCTTAAAAAATTAAGTACACCACTGTTTACCAAGTATAAAAGTATTTCGTTTTTCGAGATTTTACATCATTATAACATATTTCAATAAATTTTAAAGTAACATTATAAATTAGCATTTTATCATATTTTTAATTATTCAGCTTTTATTTTTAAATTTTATTTATTTTTATTTCCTGGAATATATGCCAATAGGCCTGTCTACTAAATAAAGAACGGGATTCACTTAGACCATGAGTTTTTGGAATAGTGATATTCCTACTGATTTAAACTTGCGCAAATTTGATTAGATTTTTATTGTTTAAGAGCTATACTATTACATTTATTCCTATAATAATAAATAATAAAAATAATAAGCAATAAATAAAAGTCTTTTCTATATTGTCGTAATGCGCGTATGTATAGCTGCAATATCTGAATTTATTTCAAAAATACTACCGGAAAATGTATTTCAAATTTTTTGAAAATTATTTAAAAAGCGGAAAAGTTGTACTTCAATACAATTCAAAAGACTGGGAAGTAAACGCACACATATTTAATTTTAAAAAAGATGTAAAAAGGGTTTTGTGCAATTTAATGCACCAAATTCTTTGAGAGGAAACATTAAATTAGCACCCTTCAACTCAAGAAATAACCACGAGCCAAAACTGTTAATTATAGTTTCAATGTCAGTCAATCATCTAGAGAATTTTGAATATTGCATATAGGGGTTTGATACCGTATGCACAGGCCGGTCCAGATTATCAAATAGACGTCTAAAGAAAAACAAATGGATTTTTTTTTTATTGAGTTAAAATTAAGTTTCTACTTACATTCCATTTTTGAAAGGTATGCATTAGGGCTTATTTAAATTAAAATCAAGATTTCTTTAGATTTAAAAACATTATTTCTAGGATTTTTTTTATGCTTTCAAATTTTTATGCTTTCACATTCTTTTGCGGACATAACCACAAACCTCTGTCTTCTTATCTCTATGGGGTTCACGCATGTAATTAGCACGTTCCATACTGTCGGTCGCGAACGAAAATAGCCAGATCCACACAGTTAATGAACTGGAATAGCCGGGTCCACACAGTCGGTCG
>JAPMOQ010024576.1:35744-51596 GCA_026543055.1 Argiope trifasciata | reverse complement strand
TATATATATATATATATATATATATATATATATATATATATATATAAGACGGACAGACAGATAGATAACTGGACGACAAAGGTGGTAAATTTAAAGTATACGACGAAATACATCAAGAACGCTTGCATTACTACGCTTGAATTCTCTGAATTATTCATTCACAGTCTAAGTATGCTAAATATAGTTCTCAAATAAAAATCAATAAATTTTAAAAGAAAATGTAAAACAGAAATTCCATTCTAAAAAATTACACCTAAACTCAATTATTACCATCACAAACGATTCTAATTGTTTTAAGAGAAGCTGATCATTTAAATGTACATTTCAAACGATTAATAGTACATAAGTCAATAAAGAATTTAACAATTGATAACTTTCCTACTATTTGAAATTAAATCTGTTCAAAGCTTTTGAACTTCTGGGAATCAAATACATAACACATAGTAAAAAATTTGGAGAGAAAAGGTTGTTTCGAGATTTGCATTATCACAGGACCCCTGGAAGGTTTAAAATGGCCATGAATTCTTCTGAAATTAGAAATAATTACACTGCTTAAAATATGGTTAAAAAACGCATAGATAATCAGTAAAAATTTCAATAATGGTGTAGGTTTATATTGTTCAAGGGTAAATTACCAGAGCTTCATTTAATACTATTGTTAATGGCTTATTTTACATACAGGAACGATCTATAAAAAAAATTAAAGTTTCTGAAGAACATATACTGCATATATTAATGTAAATTTATTACTACGTACATTAATGTAAATATTTTTTTAAATTCTGTTTTATATTTTATCAATAGATTTGTAATTAGGGTTTAATAAATAGTGTCACTAGAAGAAAATTAAATTTGAATTCAGCTAATATCACCTACAAAATTTCGCAGATAAAAAGTATCAGTTGGCAAAATATTAATATACTTCTGATTTAGTAAGCTATTTATTTTATGCACCGTGTAATAACAATATTTCATATATAAAATTCAAAGTCGTATAATGAACAAATAATTTATCTTTATCTGAGCAGATTTTTCATTTAAATGTAACAGCATTGAAATTAAATCTACAATGATAAACAGAAAAGTTTAAATTTGTAAAAGAAATATATCGCACGGAAAATTAACATTCGTAGTTGGAATCTTTTCTAACTGCTTACGTCATTTCAAGATTTTTTTTATAACTATTCCCATCTTACAAATAATTTCAATGCTTTTAACACCATTTAATTGTACTCCATACTTAAGAAACAATAATTTTTTTAAAGTTCCTATATTTAAGTAACATACATTTCAGTGTTCAAACTTACTAAATTAAACAAACGAATCAAGAAGAAATAAAATAAAAACTAATGAAACCAAAATTCTTTTGTTTAATGCAAATCGTTATATTCATGTAAAATAATTCATTTACCAAAATCTAGATTATTGTTCCAAAGTCGATATAGTATTTATATGAAAAAAATATCATTGGTCATTAATTTTTATCATATTTTTTTAATAAACTCCTTGAAAAGCAATTCATGCTTCATAAAAAACCAAGAGGAAAATATCGCATGAAATGGAATTAAACAACATTAAGTATTCGAAATTTTGTTAAGTATGTTAACTCTCGCCAAATCTGACGCTTTCAGATAACGTTTAAAATGTTGCAGCCTCTTCAAAAACTCATCCTTTACAGTAACACAATCCCATTGTAAACGGGACCATTGATTGACAGTTTTATGACTCGTACGCAAATGACTCGTACGAAAGAGTCATACAACCGTCAGATAACACTTAACAAATAATTTTCCCGTTTTATTATAAGTATTTTTTTCCCTTCTTTTCTAGCCGTTTGGCTATCACCTCATATTTTACTTAATTATCTTAAATTCTAGTTGCAAATTAAAAACTATGTATAAATTATTTTTCTCTTATTTTTATTTATTATTTTACCCCACTAACAAAGCACAATAGCATTAAGTTTATATGTAAAGTAACTTTTCCAGCAATCCTAGGATGGAGGCCTAGCGCCTGGGTACTCCTGAAACCACAATATCGGTTTTGCCATAAATCTATGTTTAGTCAAGTCAGTGCGGTATATGAAAAAGAGGTATTTTTTTATAATTCCAAGTGCTAAAAATTGAATTTTCAAAAGATTTAAAATTGGGTAAATTCAAACTATTATTTCGCTGTTTTTGAATTTTTTGTTTGTTTATTTGTTTTTCGTATCATGATAATTATTGATTATTATATGCTTTTATTGGATACTAGCTGCTTTTAGAGACCAATCGGTTTGCCACTCTTACTACTCTTTAAAATGGTCAGTTAAATATTTTAAGAATATTATTTATCAATTGAATATTTTATATGACGTCTTTCAATAGCTACTTCAGTAAAATATTAAGGTTCAAATCTTGCTAGTCATTTAATTCCCTCATTCACTTATAATGTAATGTACTCTAATATCTGCCTCTAATTATCTATCAGCTCCCGCAAAATTTCATTATTAAATTAAGTGGAGCTGAATTTAATATAAAAACATTTTTTTCTGAACTTATTCATCTTTTTTTAGTGTTAATATTGAAATATTTTCATCAGCATTTGAGTCTTATGTGTACTAGAGAATAATTTTAATAATTTATATAATATCTCAAAATTATTCGTCAAAAATTTCTTAGATTCAGCTATTTTATTGATTAGTGATATTCAAATATTCATAAATCAATCTGTTTCAGAGACTGATTTAGTAGATTGAAGTTTATCTCCTTTTATTTAAGATATTTTGTTAAATGTGATTCACAAAGCAGAGGATCTAGATAAAAACTAAACATTCTTCTTTTATTAAGGTATTTATAGATTCATGTTACATATAGTGAAGTTCCCGCTCAACATCTAAAATGTTTAGCTATGCCTTGATCAAGTGGCTGCCGCCGCATTCATTCAGAGGCCTAAAATGGTCATTTCTAGATCTATCTTAATCTTGCTGCTCTTTCCTCTCACAAATGTTATTTATATTGAAAGAAGCATAGGAGGCAATTATTTTCTAGATTAATATATTAGTTATATATTTACAGTAAGAATTTACAAGAAACATTCTGCTAAATCGAAGTTTGTTCATGGCGAACACCACCTTCCTTGTCCGTCCCTCGTTTTTATCTGACCCCAACGGTCAGTCCCCCCTGGGGGGTGACCTTCGACCTCGGGATGTAAGATTTGGCGAGATATCGCCCTGTGGAAGGCGAGCCATGGTCGATCCTTACTCATATCATGTAATTAATTACTTCCTTTAGACCCTCTTTATAGATGGGTTTCTATTATTAAAGTTTTACAAATTAGCCGTTGGGCCTTGAATTGAATGACATATATTAAAGCATATTTGTCTTAAACAAAACTTATTTATTTAATTAATAATACTGTAAAAGTCATAAAAACTTTTCTTTACAGTTTCTTTTTAGGAAAAACACATTTTATATTTATCTCGCTTCATACAGACACGGGCTGAAAATTACACTTTTGTATGTTTAATTTGCAATAATATTTTATTTATTTTTTAATTTGAGTTTTTGTTTATCTGATGACAGCATATTGATAAAAGACTTTTTTCCCCTTTCATTCATAACGAAAGTTTGCAGCTTAAGTTTTCATGGTGGAAGCAAAGATCTAAAAGAACACTTTTTAATAATAATCTTTTTTTTTCTTTCTAAATTGTTTAGTTTTAATGATTGATTGATATAATAACTTTTGCTTAAAATATTAGTAAAAATATCTTGCTAATTATGACACACAGAGCTAAGTAAAAAAATCTAAAACTCGTCATTCATCAATGCAATATTTGATTCAAGTTACATAAAATGAATTATTTATTTCCTTTAGATGAAGTTAGCAGTACTAAACAATATTTGTGCCTATTACTTATGTTTTACAAACTAGCCGTTGGGCTCGAATTGGAATGCTTATCCTGTATGAATTCAGTCATGTTTACCATAAATAAAGCTGATTTATCGAATTAATGACATAGATTTTGCAAACAATCATATAAACTTTTGCTTTACAATTTTTTTTTTAGAAAATATAACATTTAATATTTATTTTATTTCATCCAGTCATGTGCTAAAAGTTGCATGTTTTTAGTTTAATCTGTAATAATACTTGGTTTTCTTTTTTTAATTTAATCTTTTATCAATATGATGGCAACACATTAATAAAAGATAACGTGTAAAATAATTACCAAATAAAAAATGCTTGGATGCAAATTAAACTTCTTAAATAAGTATTAAAAGTCTGCAAATATTATAATAGTGAAGGACAAAAGGAAGTATCCAGGGCACATCAGGGCACTGTTGGATTTATATTAGGATTATTTTTTTGTTTTTTAGCTTTGCCATTCTTTGTCAAAGCAATCGATTTCGAAAAACGGGAGTTTCATTATTAATATGTCATTATTTTAAATATTTGTGTCGCAAGAATTACTTGACAGCAAAAGCAAAACTAAAAGTGCTTTATAATTATTTCCTTAGAGGTACGAAAATCAATTTCAGTTCAAGTTTTCCAACTTGATGCAAATAAAATTTTTCAGTGTATATTAATACTAAAATATAAATGCTTAAATAATGGTTAATATCTTCATTTGAAAGTTATACTTCGGGCATTTACGATTACAAAACAAAAAGAAGGCATTTCATTGTTTTTTCACGAAAGATTTTATCTTTTAAATTAAAGCATTTGATATGAAGCTCATTTGAATGTAATTATACGATTTCTAACTTTTTTTTAATGAACGAATTTGAAATGCAACATAATAATATTACGCAGTCTAGTTTTTAATTTAGTCAATGAATGTGCTTTTATTTAATTGTTCCCCCTTATGTTTTCTGCTTATTGCATCTATTATTTGCTTTCAATTTTTAGATAATTTCTGTGCTGCAACAAATAGTGGCCGAAGTTGAATTGCTAAGAGCAAAGCGTCATTTGTTCTATAATTGATATTACAGGTAAATTTACAGAATTAATTTACAAGGGATTTTTTTTTTAATTTTCTTTTGTAAATAAAATTATTGCATGTTAAATAATTTTATATAATTTGATAAAGAGGAAGAACTTAGTAGCAATTTTTGAAAAATGCTTCTCATATTTCTCTTACTGATCAATGTAAATAACAATATTAAAATAAAACCAACCAAAATAAAGAGAAAAATTATTCATTTTTTAGTAGATATTTCACAAAACGATATACACAATGGGATAGAATATTAGCTTGAGAGAAAAAATTAATTCTTCTGCTTCACATTAATTTGAAATAACATTAATTTTCCAAAAAATTGTAAAAATTTCTACTAATAAACGGAAATGTTTTTTGTGTCTATCCGATTCTATTGTACTTATTGTCAGGGAATTTGGCACACAAGTTATTGCAATGATATTTCACTTAATTTCTAAGCTTGAATTTTAAAATTTTATGTAGAAAATTTTTATTTAAGTATTGTATTTCGTTTCCAAATATTCTTGAGATAATAGCTCGAATATATCTGCTTAATTTGAGCATTTACTTTCCATTAAATTTAAATAAATTGTTTTTCTGATGAATTTAAAGATTTCCTTCGTGTTAAACAAAAGCAAAATTTTTTTCTCCAGCATCAGTCTACTTTTGACTTTGCTCGTCACTCATCTTAAATAGGCAAAGTATCAAATGAATATTGATGATCTAATAATTGCATCACCGAAGCATAATTTAAAATTACATGCTGTTATTTAAATTATGATACGATGTTGTGTGTATGCTTTACATGCTACCATTGAAAACTGTAGAGTATGTTTGATATTATTACTATTTTCTATTTTCACCTTTTTTTTAAATATTCCTTTATTTTCAGTTATTACTTTCAGAATTTTATGGTCTACAATTCTGATATCATTATTGTGAATAAAATATATAGAGATACGAATTCAATGATATTTTATTTCGTTTTTACGGCTTTATTTTAGTTACCCCATATGCCATAACTGCAATTGGAAAATACACTAATTTTCCTTTCAATTTTCAAATTTATATATAAAATAGTTTTCGTGTTCTCTCATCTTCCTTCCTAGTTTCGTACCATTTATAATTCATGTAATGTTGATGCTTAAAATATAGTATGCCGAATTAAATGTTATGGATTTAGATTGAACATTCTTATATAATGAAAAAAAATTATTTCTTTAGTTCATTACATTTTGTGAGCTCAAAAAATAATTTAAAAAAATCGTATCTATTCCTTGAAACGTGGATTTTCAAACTAATTGATATCAAAATTATTTGCTTTTAGTTTTTAATCACTGTTGATACAAAAGAATTGTACCGCATTTGAAAATCTATTTCAGCATCCATTACTTAGGGTTAAAAATCCCATCTAAGCTGGATGAATGCCATTTTTAAACTGTTTTATCTATAAGATGTATAAAAACTTTTTTTTTTCTATTTAAACAGAATGAAATCTTCAAGAAAATCAAGTGTCATGTGGAATCATTTTGAAGAAAGAACTGTAGATACAAAAGCCAAGTGCAAATATTGTGGCCATTTAGTGAGCTACTCTGGAGGTTCCACTGGTAATTTGCTTCGTCACATGAAGACGAAGCACATAACCATACCTCTAGATGAGAAGAGGCAGCAATTCAATTTACCTGATAACAGCAATTCTGTGGGAGAAGATAACATTGTTATAAACGAGGAGCATCCTATTCCTTCAACATCAAGTCCTTCCGCATCTCTCTCGAAACGAATTTGTAAGCCCAATGCAGACGTAAAAGATTTTTTTATAAAACCATTATCGATGTCAAAAAATAAACAACTAGATCAACAGTTGCTAAAAATGGTAGTAAAGGAATATCAACCATTTAGGTTGGTAGAAGACAAAGAATTTAAAAATTTTGTGCATATGCTGTGCCCAAACTATACTTTGCCAAGGAAAACGCTGGCTAACAATACTCTACAGACCAGTTATACAGAGTCTGTTCGTAAGGTAAAAGAAAGTGGTTCCAGCTGTCTGTTTGACTACGGATAGCTGGACGTCCACTAACAATGAAAGTTTTTTGGCAGTAACTGCTCATTTCATCGATTCCGGAACCGAATTAAAAACCTTTTCGCTAGACTGTTCGAAATTGGATGCAAGCCATACATCCTCAGAATGGAGCAGACAAGTCAGAAGAAATGCTAATGAATGGGACATAGCCAATAAAATTGTTGCTATTGTGACGGACAATGCATTTAACATAGTTGGGGGAGCGAGTGATAGTGGATATAGAAGTTTGACTTGTTTCGCTCATTCTCTCAACCTTGTAGTAAAAAAAGGTCTGGAAGAAATAAAACACGTATTGGAAAAGGTGAAAAAAATAGTAGGGCACTTTAAATATTGGAATAGTTATCTGTAAGGACCAGCATGAAATGCGTACTATTGCACACTTATTGCGAATCAAAAAGCATTTCAATTTTTAATGTTTTAAGTGTTGAAGAATTTGTTTAAGTTGCGTTTTATAAGTATGTATTTAGACTTTAAGGTGTTGTTCTGGAAGAATATGCAATATGGTTCGATCAAAGGAAAATAGGAAAATAATAGGGTGAAGTTAATGTGCCAAAACCATGTATTGAACCCACGAAAAGCTGCTTTAAAAGCACTAATATATTCGATCATTCTCATTAATATGCATTTTTGATCTTGAACAACCTACTACGGATATTCAACTGTATTATATTGATTTGCAATCATTTACAAGATGTTCTGCTAGTCAATCGCGTAAAATCTAATATGATGAAATTTTACTTGAAGCCTTAAATTTTCTATGATCGTTATACCTTTCGCGGTATTTTTTTAAATATTTTCATCCATTTGAACATTTTTAACTCTTGAATCAATCTTGCTAAGTTTGTTTTGATGAAGAAAAATAGAAATCGCTGGATCTGGTATTTAAATATTTTTAAAAGAAAAAAATTACGCAATTTTTTTTTAATTTTCCATCATTTTAAAAGGATTTTTTTCTTTTTATAACTTTTAGGGAAATCCCTCCCCCCAACGGAAAAATATCTTTATATATAATGTCTTGTTCTGAGCAATGCCCAATATAAAGCCATTGAAATTAGGAGCGTGAAATTTGGGAAATTATTTTTTAAGCGTTGGTGGCATACTGAAAACGGATTTCTCAAATTTTTAATTCAAAATAGAATTTTATTATGTTCTTATAAAACATCAGAGCATATTATCGTATTAAAATTATTTTAACACCGTTTTAAAAGTTAAAAAAATCAGCCTTTAAATAATAAATTTGTTAAATTTTGAAGTAATCGATATATTGTTTTGCTCTGGCTTCAAGAAAATCTTTATAAAAAATACTTCAATTGGAATTTTTACTTAAATTTAGTGAAAGTATTGCAATCGATAAAAAAATTCGAACTCTATATTTAAATAAACTCCACGTTTTATACTTCTTTCAATTCGAAAACACACTTTCGAAAAATGTTTATCTATTACAAAGATAACGCAAAATCCTTTTGAGCTAAATGGATGAAATTTGGTCTTGTGGCGATAAAACAATTTCTCTTTAGTAGGATCATTTGCGAACGCTGCTATTAGTTTTTGTTAAAAGGATTTTAAAAACTCATTCAGAATTTGGCATTTTTCTTTCATCAATTTCATGGCAGTTTTGTCAGTCATATGATCAAAGGTAAGTTTTAGTTTACAGCTTTATAAGATTACAAACAAAATTACATAACGAGTATTACTTAGACTTACTATTTAATACTCTTTATATCTCTGTCACGTGTGATAGCAATAGTTGCTACTTCTATAAAAATCAAACATAAAATTTTTGGTCATACTTATAAAATATTATTTACTATTGTTTGTGCATTACTATCGGCCTTTTCAGAATTGATTATATATTTTATTTTAATTTTAAGAAATGTTGAAAAAGCTCATGAATTTTTGTTGTTAATCTAATAAAAGTTGACATTTTTTGGTATTAATGTCCATTTTTCCTTCATTTTTATTATTATTTCTATGCTTTTGTACAATCCCAAAATGCATAATTTTACAATGGAAAATGTTACATAGATACAAAGATAAATATTAAAATTTAATAAATGAATGTTTAAAATGAATTTTTTTAATTTTTTTTCAGAAAAACTAGATTTTGTTGTAAAACAGTAAAAAATTCTATGATTATAAAGTTTGCAGTTTACATATACATGCATATACAAAGGTGCTCAAAAGTACTTAATTTTTGCAGCAGATTGTCGCTATGCACCCTGTAAGGCAAGAACAATCTTTTACTTATCATATTATAAATTGCTAAATGATAATTTAAGACATATTTCCCCTACTAAAGAATGAACATAAAGGATGCAAGTAACTATATATAGGAATAAATGTAATAGTATAGCTCTTAAACAATAAAAATCTAATCAAATTTGGGCAAGTATAAAACAATAGGAATATCAATATTCCAAAAACTCATTGTCTATTTGAATCCTGCTCTTTATTAAGTAGACAAGACAATTGGCATATATTTCAGGAAATAAAAATAAATAAAATTTAAAAATAAAAGCTGAATAATTAAAAATATTATAAAATGCTAATTTATAATGTTACTTTAAAATTTATTGAAATATGTTATAATGATGTAAAATCTCGAAAAACGAAATACTTTTATACTTGGTAAACAGTGGTGTACTTAATTTTTTAAGGTATTATTTAATCGTAATTGAAAACTTCATACTGTCAAAATAACCAATCTTGAAAATTATTTCATAATAAAAGATAAAATAAAAACTGACCTAAGAAACGCTTCTAAAAAAGCATTAAAAATCATTGAATAACTGTGTAATCTCAGGCAGTACAATAACTGAGAAATGATCAAAAGTACAAAGCCTGTGGCTTCATTCTGCGAGAGGGGAAGAGAATCATTAGTTATGCATTCTCCCATTCTCTGTTTTGTGCATACCATCTTCTCGGAACGAGCTACATATGACTAAGTAACAGCGCATGCGTCGAAAAGTACAGGCAAAAGTCGCCTTTCTTTATGACACTCAATACAACCGGAAATTTCCGGTTTGGCCCATAATGACGTTTGAGTCGAAAGCAATGTATCAGTTCGTTCACGAATGAAAGAGTCTAGATCATTCGTTCGCGAACGAAAGAGCCTACTCATTCGTTCACGAACGAAAGAGCCTCACTCTTTCGTTCAAAAAGTCCTAATCCATCGTTCGCGAACGACCTTAAACGAACGGGTCAAGTTGCTGAACGAACGACTTTGAACCGAACCTTTCAAATGAACGAGATTTCCCATCACTACCCCTGACCCTTCCTAAATAGACCACTTTGGGGTTGCCATAGCATAGCCATCGGTCAAGCAGGGGTTACCATATTTGCGATACATTGCCAAGAAAAATTCAAATTTGGCGCCTTACCATAAACTTTACTTTTGTTATTTTTACTGTATTTTTTGTCAAATGCCTTTCAAGTTTAGAAATGGTTGCATAAGTTGTAGTTTTGTAATTCTTTTAGTAATATGGGTTGCACATTTTGTTTGGTTTTTTTCTTCATTGGTGTTGTTATTATTTGAATCCATTATGACTATTACATATTGTTTTTTCCTTTTGACTCTCTGAAACTTCATAAATCCTCTAAAATTCTGTATCTAATTGTACTAAATAATACCCTACAATTCTTTGGTATCTAACCTGGATCAGAAGTGTTTGTATTTTGTTTGTGTTATTGAGGTGATTTCAAGTATACATAATTTTTCAGTTTTTCTAATTATGCCATCAGTTATGTACATTTGTGAGGTCCTACTGTTTATATTCTTGTAAGCATTCTTGTAAACTGTCTTGATGGTGATCCTTTTAATTGAATTCTTTCAGTTAATGGACTTTTTTTTATGAAAGCTTAAATTTGCCCTCTAAGCATTTTTTTTTTGTCATAAACTCTTAGACACATTTATGTCTTGCACATTAGCTAGTTATGTCAAAATTATGTATTTATTTGAATTCTTTTTCTGTTATTGGTGCTTATTATATAGATGCACATCACTCTTAATTTTATGAATCTAATTTTTTTTTCTCTTTTATATTTTTCCTACCTGGATGATTATTTTCTGATTTTTTATTTGTTTTATAATTTGTACACATCATTGAATAGCTTCCAAAAGCATTGAATGCAAATTGCATGATTACTATTCTCAATCTGAAATGTATTAGCAATCAAATATTTCTCTCAAATATTTCTATTCATGTTTATGTCTTTGTCGGAACAATCAAATAAAGAAAAAAAAATCTTATCATTATTTAATCCAGACAAAGTATTTTATTCTAACTCTTGTCAAGGCAAATAAGCGAATGAGTATAATGATATATAATTTTCTTTTTGGTTTAAGGCAATTGGACAGTATTTAAATCAATGTCTTTTTTATTGTTTCATGTTGGAGAAATTGAAATTTTACTATCCATTTATTTTTACTCTTCTTATTCTCTTGGAATTTTGCTCACTTTGTCTTTTTTATTGTTTCATGTTTGAGGAATTGGAATTTTACTAGAATTTTGCTGATTTTGTCTTT
The DNA here is from genome assembly GCA_026543055.1 of Argiope trifasciata. Classification (NCBI taxonomy): domain Eukaryota; kingdom Metazoa; phylum Arthropoda; class Arachnida; order Araneae; family Araneidae; genus Argiope; species Argiope trifasciata. Next base: position 40,031 of record JAPMOQ010024576.1, on the reverse strand, counting down.
TTTATTGTTTCATGTTGGAGAAATTGGAATTATGCTATCCATTTATTTTACTCTTCTTATTCTCTTATTGTGGTGTCAGTGTGAATAATTAAATATCCTTTTACTGATTTGTTTCTTGTGTGTTGAGGTTTAATTTTGTGTGCAATGTTTCACTCTCTAACTGACATTGAATCTGGAGGAAAGAACTTATTAAAAATGAATTTTGTTTGTGTTTGAACATGCATACTGAATCCTTAAACAAATGGGAGGGAAGCAGTTTTTGTTGCATGCCTTTATACTTTTCATGTTTCTGTATGTGTTTTTGCTAACATGCAATATCACTTTTTTTAGTAATAAATTATCTATTATTTCTTTGAAGAGGAAGACTTAAATGATAAATGCTATTTCCTTTCTGTCCTTAAATTCCATTTTCAAAATATTTGCTAAATTCCTACAATTGGAAGCAGAATAAACAAAACTGGACGTTAACATAAATGTTTCAATTTTTATTCTTTACAAAATGGATTTGACAAAATGATTGGAAGTCTGCTTTTAAATTGAAAAAATTTATGGATTAAGAGTTATTCCTTTTTAATGAAAATTCTTACAGTTATTGATAGTTTTAATTCAATTTTTTCAGTGCATTTCTGTAAAATGAAAAAAAAATTATTTATTTATTTTTTCAAGTTATCTGCAACTTGTACAAATCCATGTGTCTGTAATTTCAAAACTTAATTTTTAAAAAAAACTAATGCTTGAAATATTTTGAAACTGATTATTTCCTCTTTTGAGATCCATGTGTGTCTGTCTGAGTCTTCTGTTCTGCTAAATTTTCAAATGAATTCTACACTATTTGATTAGGTTTCAGTTAGAAGAGAGACAAGATATCAATTGCATTAAAAAGTTCTCCAAGGCTGTTTGTATTCTAAATTTTCCAAATTTGCCATTAAAAAATGTGTGATTTAAACTTGTTGAATTTTTCTTTTGTGTAACAAACAGGGTTTATGAATTATTGAGAATAAATAAATTATCTGCTGTGTATTTTAACATACTTGAAGGTAAAAGGAATAATGTTTTTAAATTTTATTTCCATAGCAATCATTTGATGATTTTTCATCATTGATATTTAATTTGTTTATGCTTAAAATGCAATATGGTTGGCTGCCTGATTGGTGATTTCTAAATTACTTATTGCGTTTTTTTTTCTATTTGAAATAAATTGTAAGGAGAAAATGTTATTAATCCACAAAAGATTTCAATCAAAACATGCAGCAATTTTAATGAAATGAATTTTTTTTATTTTAATTCATTCTTGTTTTCAGGCAACAGTTCTATAATTGATATATATTTCTGTGTTAAAAAAATGCTTAACAATTGATCAGCCTTGAAAGGGGGAAAGATCGTTTGACAATAATAAATAATATTTACTATTTAAATATTGCCTGATCAGCTGATTTTATGAAAATATATAGCAAGTTAAATAGTTTGTATTTAATTGTTTCTGCTTTGGCATGAAAGTATAAACCAACCTCATCATAGTTTCAAATAGTGTGCAAGTAATAATTTACATATTGTTAAATAATCCATTACTTCTAAGATAAGAAACATGTTCAATGGATTTAGCTTGTGCAATGAAATTAAAAAATATATATATTTAACACAATGATCTCTTGAATTTTGTCATCTTAATATTTACACAGAAATCCCTTGATCTTGACTCTTGTTTTGACTATTTAAGATATTTGATTACATGATCCTTTTATTTACTTTGAGCACTATTTTTTTAAAATAAAATATTTGTCATGAAATGCTAATCTTTGAGAATTTTGAAACTTTCAATTTTTTTTCGGGGGGGGGAATTGAAATTTCCCCCCTTCTTGTTATTATAAAACAATTTTTTTTATATTCTTTACAAAGACAAAAATTGCTGGATTTTTATTTAAAATTATACATTTGTCTTTACTTAGAATTTTTTAAATTTTTTCATCATTTAAATTTATTTGAGATAAGTATTTAAAAACTGTGCTACCCTTTACCAGTTTGGAAGGATATTTGCTTGAATGTTTTATAACCTTTCCTCTAATTTCATTCATTATTGTAATGCCTGTCATCAAATACCATTTTTTTTTGGATCTCTGAACATTTCCAAGAGTTTACTTCATTTGGAGAATGATATATATTGTGTTAAGAAATGAAACTGATTTTTTTGTTAGTGAACTCCATATTTGTGCTGACAAACAAAAACTTTATTGTTTGTTAGAGAATAATTATATCTTTTGTAGAATACTTCACTTTTGCTTGCACTGCTCATTCCTTCAATGTGAAAAGCTTGGTTATGTAAATTTGTTGACTGATTGTTAACACAGACGTGTAGTAATTATTTTTCTTTTCTTTTTTTTATTCCTTTGAATGGAAGCTATCATGTATATCGATTTCCGCTCATTTTGCTGCTGTCAGTAAGAAAGCTGCCATATTGAACATTCAGGTCGGATTCCGGTAAGTGAAACATGTATATTCATCCATATACACTTTGAAAGGTTCAGTGTTGCAATTGTTTCATACACTTATGATACATTTGAGGTTTACATTTATGACTTACAAATACAGAAAGCATTTTATTTTTACAATGTGTCTATTGTTTGTTTTATTTATTAATCAGCTTTTGTTCATTGACTTTTATTTCAATTACAAAACACCCAACAAAACAAAAAATAACTGGAATAACTTTTAGAAAAAGACACCCAAACCACGTCGACCCAAGTTCCACAGCCTCTAACACCCACGTATTCGATACACAAATTCGAAAATTCTCAACCACAATAATAAACCCCTTTAATGCAAACTCAAGCACCATTGGTCCAGATTCTATAGCAGATAAACAACCAAACAGAGGCAGGAAAAGATGGCGATCCACTGGTGACAAAACAGACAAAAAAAAGAATAGAATAGAATATTAAATTGAATAACAGTAAAGCAAACAAATAACAAGGTATTCTAAAAGACTGGAACAATCCAACGACAACCCACTCTGGAATACAACGAAGTACACAAGCAGGCGTAACACCAAAACCTCAGCCCTTAACGGCCAGGTAGGTAAAGCATTATCCAACACCGATAAAGCAGAAACTTTAGCACAAAGCTCAGAGCAACATGCACAACACAAACATTGAAAATGCAATGCAAAACACTCTCGACAACTTCCTTCAAACCAACAGGACAGCTGAAATTGAACCTCCCAGCATAGTAAATTTGCATTCAAAATCTCAAATTCAAAGAAACACCAGATATCGATGGCATCTCCAACGAAATCATTCAAAACCTCCCTTAACAACACTGTTAAGATTTTATCATCCCGTCAAGTTCATATTAAAATTCAAACTTGGAAATCGGCAGTTATCATTCCCACTCCCAAACCAGGCAAAGATACCTCCCAAATGCTCTTGGTTAATCTCTGTGAAATTGCGGAACACTTATTCTTGAGAAACGAAAGAACCAAAACAATATTCAGTCCTTTTGCAATTAAGTTTCCAACCCAAAGTTTCTATTAGTCATAAGAGCAGTGGAATTCATCTCCTCAGGGTGCGGTTTTCCTGGACATTCAAAAAGCCTTTAATAAAGTGTGACTTGAAGGACTCGTTTTCGAACTTGTGAAATACAATACCCCCTCCCCTGCCGCTCACCAAAATAATCCTTTCATTCCTATTCTACAGAAAATTAGCAGTTTCAGACAAAGCCATACTCTCCAAACTTCTTTCCATACAAGCAGGCATCCCACAAGGGACAAAACTGTCCTCCACACTCTCAAAACTTCTGTCCCCACAAACAGACGTCCCAGAAGGGGCAAAACTCTCTCCCACACTCTCCAAACTTTGTTTCCTACAAGGAGGCGTCCCACAAAGGACTCAACTGTCCCCCACGCCTTACTCAGAAGTTATCAATGACATTCCTCAAAACTGAAACACAAAACTCTTGATTTTCACATAGGACACTGCGTAACTGGCCAAAAAATGAAACATAAGACACATCAAACAAACAAACATATCAATCAATGGCCAAGAAAGTTGATTTTACAAACAAAAAATCGCCACAAACCAATCCAAAACAAAAGCAGTATTCTTCACAAAAAGAAACCAAACACACAAATACACTGCAAAATCCAATCTGAAAATTGCAGAATCTCAATACAAACTGAAAGCGAGAAAATAGCATTTTTGGGGGGTACACTGCAAAATCCAATTTGAAAATTGCAGAATCTCAATACAGAATCTAAATATATAGCCTCACAGGGAGAAAAATAGCATGTTTGGG
>JAPMOQ010024576.1:12765-29323 GCA_026543055.1 Argiope trifasciata | reverse complement strand
AATATTTAAATTTTCAATATGGATTATTTAGTTTTAAGCTATTTTGGATACTTTTAAGACTTATAGTCATTTAATTGGTCAAATCTAGAATAATGAAATGCCCTCCGTAAGAAAAATATGGAGGTAGCATCTGCCCCCCCCCACTCTAAAAAACACTTTTGAAGCCGTTATTATAAAAATATAAGTAGTTTTTAAGGACTTTTCATGCTTTTATACAGAATATGTCTGGAGAAACATTAAAAAGTAAACTTATTCCCAGCATCAAACTTAAGGCAATCGATAAACGTGACGGAGCAAGTCTGGCATTAATCACAGTCTACTTGCAACTTTATGTTTTGTAAAATATTTTTTGTTACCAAACGTGTCAATATGTATTTCATGTAAGAATAGTTTTCTGTTTTAGTTCAGTTTAACAACAAAATACTTCATTATAGAAATATATGTACATATATAAGTTAAAGGAAATCTTTATCACAATTTCTTCGTATTGAGGTGTAAATACACACTTGAAACTTTGAAAATCGCCCAAAATATCGAATATTTTTTATTGCTTAAAAATGATCTCTGATCCTTCAGTTTTCAAACGATATCGTCAAATGTTAGAAATATTTCTCGAGTTATAAGGATTTTTATTGAAGTATTTTCACTAAAAGCTCTAGTTTCGGGTTTTTTTTTTTTAAATCTCATTTTATGAAGAATGATATTTTGCCTCTCTGTTGCTTCATTCAAACAATCATAACTCAACAAGAAATGAACCAAATATAATTATGCATACATCAAAATAATCTGTATAAAACAGTGAATGTTTATTGCTTTCATCAAAAATATATTTATATTAATACATTTTAATAGCTATTTAAAAGTCAAAATGACAGATTAAAAAATCTCGCTTTTTCTATTCATAGTTGATAAAAAAATGTTTAAAAACCCATATATATTTTATAACTTGATGGAGGCAGACAACATGAAGACTCCTATCAGGTCTCACTTCCAATTAGAAAGGTGCGTCAGTAGAGATTAAGGGTCCATTTAATTGAGAGCAGGGGCGTTCGGCCTCTCCTCCATCGCAAGCAGCACCTCCTTCGGTTGCAACCCTCCCTGCCTGAGGAACTCCAGAGGGATCTGAAACAGATGGATTAGCAATGAATAAAAGTATCTGTTCATTTGAAAAAATGATCCAGACAAATCTCAGATGTTCTGTATAGGGAAATATAAATTCAGAAAACACTTTGAAAATGGGTCATTATCACTGCTATTATGTTGTTGTCGTGACTAGAAAGGCGCAAATAAAGTCTCTATTCCCCCAAAACTCTTGGTGACGAGATCTGCCAGCCCGATGACCATGGAGGATCCAGAGGGAACGGATTATTGACAGCTAAAACATGTTCTTGAGTCAGGTGGGTGGAGGACAGTACTTGCTGTTGGGACCAGTTGGTGATATCTTCATGCCCTTGAAATGTCCAGCTCCTATCCGTTGTGTGATTGCACTATTTCATAGAAGAGGGGGTGCCTCCGGGAATGTTGTTGTCGTGTCTATAAAGGTGCAAATAAAGTGGGAAATTGCTAAGTTATTTAAGTAGGAATTGCTATAAACCCAGATAAGAGAAAAAGCATAATATTTCCTAAAGAGCGGACGAACAATCCGTACCAAACTGGAACATTCGAAAGAAACAGTCGAATCAAGTATATCGATCTGATCATTCATGTTGTTGCTGTCGTGTCTAAGAAGGTGCAAAGTGCAAATAGTCTCTATTCCCCCAAAACTCTTGGTGACGAGATCTGCCAGTTCTGGAGCCCGATGGCCATCTCAATGGGGGGTGCTCCAAGGAGGAAGAGGGTGTGGATAATGGCTTTAAAAACAATTTCTGAAGTCACTTGAGATTGAGGACAGTGCTGGCAGTTGGGATACCAGTTGTTGATATCTTCATGACCTTGCAATGTCCAGTGCGTAGCCGAGCTATTGTAGAGGAGAGGTTTCTTGGGCAGACTAGGCCAGGGATTGATGCCTTGCCAAGATGTTGATTGTAGATCCTACGCCTGGCATTTGCATCTGTGGAGGCGACTGTTCGGGGCTGTTCTTCCTCCTTTGCAAGGGCATCCGCACATTCGATACCCACATGAGCAGGAATCCACTGGAGAATGCATGGTGAGTGGAGAAGGGAATTCATTTCGTATGGCTTCTAGAGCTGATTGCGTTTATGAAAATTATTTTTATGCTGTTGTATCTTATTTACCACAATTACTTCATGGCTGCAACTGGCTCATATAGATTATATTCGCTGCAAAAAGCAATGTGTCGTATGCGATTCCTAGATACACGAGCGGTATAAATATAATCATTGTTCCGCCAGAATGCTAAAAATTTTTTGTTGCGAATAGTTCTTTTGACGCGAGTCATTTTAATGTAACCAAGAGACAGACAGAGATTCAAAGGCCTCAAACTTTCGAAGTAGTCACCTAAAGATGAAATCTGAAAGAAGCAGAAAGCAGACTTAATCATCGACAGGCTGAATAGGCGTACCTTCGTTTGGGGACACGTGTTGATCTTGAAGTTGAGAAGGGTGTACGCAAGGCACACTTTTAACTCTATGAGGGCGAATCGCATGGCGACGCAGTTCCTGGGACCAGCTCCGAAGGGTAGATATGCGAACGGGTCGCGTTTCGACCTCAGCTCCTCGACCCATCTGTAAAAAAATCGAACAAAAAAATCAGTATCAGGAATGCCTAATTTCAACACTCCACCCAATCCACCGCAGATATCTGTTATTGTTTCTGGTGGCATATGTCATTGGACAGGCCCGCTATGACGCATACAGCGATTTGGGCCAATAAGGTGCGTCTCTTGATTTTTTTTAGTTCCGCCATCAAGTCCAGGAATATGACTTTGCCACTCATGCGACACAACCCTTTTTAAGGGGTGGGACTTTCATTCACTTAACCACAGATCGTCATTTAGACTTGAATCAGACAACGAATCACCTCTAAACTCCCCAGTGATATGACTCTCGACATGAAGGACTTTGTGACCACAACAGATTTATACGTGCGCCAGCCACCACACAGACGATGATCATCAGTCGGCGGGTCTCGCAACCAAAGGGACGCGAGTCCAACCAGGCTATCCCGGCCTTCCAAATATCTGTCATACGGTCGTAACCTTTTGAGATCCCCGTTCCATACCAAAATTTATTTATCACGATGGTAGCGTTTTTACATGATGGTAACGTTTTTAGACATTACGCGAGAAAGTTTTGCGGAAACCATTCTCCCTTTCTGAGTTAAAAAGTTCTATCTGTGAGTTGTGTGAATGGGCCCCCACTATAAAAAGGAGTTATGCAAGCGAATGTGACTCGTAAGTAGTTAAATCGTATTCTTGGCTCTAGATGGCGCTATTGAAAAACAAGGGACGTAAAGCCTTCGGCTTCAATTCGCTCACTTAAAGCCTTATCACACGACAAAATGTAGTCTGCACTTTCCGTCAGCTATTTTCCATTTCTACCCTCAGAACCGGTCAAGCAAGTTTTTTATGATTGACAACTTTTTCTAACCAGATAGAAAAGGACGACGATAGTGATGAAAATATTGTCCATAAGCGAAATTCAACCAATCATGTGAAACTTTGAAGTGACGCCATTTTTCTGCTGACAGAAAGTGCCGACGATAATCTTTTAGACAATCGGGCTTGTCTATGCCATCAGAAACAACAACACAATTTGCTTTCGTCATTTTTTCTGCAAAAAATTTCAATTTCTTTTAAATTAATTACATAATTAAAGTTTCAGTTTTGTTCAACAAAAAATCCTATTTTAATTAATTATTTATCTTTGTTTTAGAATTCTAACATCTGGGAAAGACAAATCGGTCCTCAAACACGGCTGGTTCATCAAAGGAAGTTACCTGTCCGGATCGAATGTTTCGGGGTCGGGGAAGATATCGGGATCCCTATGCATCGCATAGATGGGGATGGTGACGATCGTTCCTTTTGGGATGGTGAGGCCGGTCTCCCCCAGGTCGTAATCTTCGAAGGCCATCCTCTCGGATCTGCGAAAGAGAAAGAGTGCGGAGACATCTTAATTAGTCAGTAAAAATCACTAGACATTATCGATCACTTTTGTCGAATGGTTAAGTGACTGGACTTCAAACCCACACATCGCAGGTTCGATCCTTGGTGGAATTCAACCTACACATTGGCGCAATTTCCGCAATTACAATTTAATAACAACATCTATCGCCACAAAAGTGATGAAATAGCATTTTATTTCTACAGATAATAAAGGATATTGCGCGAGTGATTTGACTCTTTACAAAGAAAACTTCTGGATCTAGAACTAAAAAGAATTTAATACAAGAACATGTTAAAGAACTGGAAAGTCTTTTTTTTTTTTCAAATTTATTTCATTTCCCACGAAACTTTCGACTTCCTTTTAATAACTTCGGGAAATAGGCCACGAAAAGTTTTTATGACTTCCACAAATTCGTCCATTTATTTTTGCTAAAACCAAGCATGTTTGTTATTTTTTAATTTTTTTCTCTTATTAAAAAGTTAAAAAATTTCTTTATTAATCGTTAAAATAATTTTAATTTGAATAAATAATTTTCTTTATTAATAAGTTATTAAGTTTTATAAATTTACCAACTGTCTCTCGGGAAATTCAAATAATTTTCATTATTAGAACTGTTTTTTTAATTCCGTATTGATGAAAAGGAAATATATTGTAGTTACATTAACGTCCCGTTTTAAAGCAGCATTACGGCTATTTTGGGATGGACCGTTTCATTTTGAATCGCAGTCAGATGACGAGGACGACACCTGAGCTGGCACTCACCTTTCCACACCGAACCACAACATCTGGAGGACGTTTGACCTGACGGTTTCAACGCACAATAGGCTCCCATACGCGACGATTCTTAGGTGGAGTCGGGTGTCGAACCTGAAACCCTACGACTCAAGAACGGAGACTTTTCCAGGCAAAGAAATAGAAATTTAGCTTTAGTTTTGAAAACTTAGCTTTAGAACCTAGTTTATTCTTTTTATTTTAGTGGTAATTACAGATATTAATTAGATGCAAAAATAAACATCGATTACAGTTCTAGACTGACTTGAGGCTATTTTCAGTAGTATGATTTCAAATGTAAAAATATATAATTCCTCATTTCATTTGCTTTTTTGCTCTCTTATTTTAATGGGTTAAATTTTTTTAGGGAATCAGTAAACAGAAATTTTCAAAGATATTGCAAGAGTTTAAAAACCTATCCAATCTTGCACAAGTATTCCTTTATTATTTATATATTTTACTAGCTATTACCCGAGACTGTGTTCAAGTGGAAATTTTGATGTATATGTACGAAAAACTATCAAATAATGACAAATAAAACAAAAGCTTAACCTGAAAACGATACATTTAAAAGTATAAACATATATGGAAAATATACAACATCAATACAATTTAATAACAAAAGCACGCAACTGAGGTAAAAACAACTTTTTTACATAGTGCACCCAAAATAAAACAAAACAGCAAATTTAGCCCAGTCTAATCCATTTTATTTATGGTTCGAGATGGAGATAGCTACAACAGTATTATACACGTCATTTTAAAACCTTTACTTTAAATGAAAACACAGTTGTCTACAATCATGCGTGATCTTTCAAAACCAGTTGGCTTAACGCACCTGTCTGACTTTCCTACGCCAGTTGGAGTAACGTAGATGAGAAATTGTTTGCTTCCTCTATTCTGTTCTCTTCTTTTAAAAGTACTTCAGAATGAATCCGAAAGATCGATGCATTCACAAACTTTTGATTTCAAATGCATCCAACATAAAGAGAATAAACAGAGTCGTTTGAATTCATCTCCTCACCTCATTTCTGTTGGGGGTAAAAAGCTGGAGCCTTCCTCATCTTTGGCGGGCCCCCACTTTTTGGCGCGAAAGTTCCTTTTTCATGAATTAAAAATGAACCGGAATACAAAGTAGCCTCTGTTCCATTCCTGACTCTAACCTGTTCTCAATTGAATCTCATGGTGCTCTGGAGTCACAAACTGTCATTTTTATTATCGGTATAGATTCGGCAAGAAAGCCGTTAGTCTCATTTCAGATTGAGACTTAAATGGTCAGGCGCACAGTTCTGCGAAGCTACTATTGCACAGTTTCAAAAACATATTTCGTGCCTATGAAAATTTAAATATTCTCTACTGAGGAAAATGAACACAAAACCAATGATCAAATTTTATATATTTCAGTGACTGTGTTTTTGAATTATCGTGTTTACATGTTTCTGAAAGTAAAGATTGACAAAAGGTTGTTGGATTTGGTTCAGTTCATTATAGACATTCAATCCATGCACAGAATTTTATCCATACAGTTCTCTTGGTTTCATAACGATCATTCGAACAGTCAGACAAACAAACTTTCTCAGTACGGATTTTCTCAAAATTTGATAAAAATCTGCAAATTGGATGTAAAGCCCGTATATCTCATCAAATCTGTTTCGCTCAAAACGTTTCTGGGTGCCGTAGCTTCTGAGGGTAGGCCGTAGCCTGAGCACCCAGAGGTCAGACTTCCAGCTCAAATGAAGGTGATTACACAACCCCTTTTTACAGGGGGGCACATTCAGACGCCTCACAGATAGAACACAGAAAATCCGCGCCCGAGACGCCCAGATCATGGGGGAGACACGCTACCCTTCTGCCAGGACGCCGGCCAGAGTGATCTATAATGGGAAAATCGGATTTTTTTATGATTACAGCGTTTTTCGTACAGCAAAGAATAAAAAGGTATCGCTTGTCTACTTTTGGAACTTCTTGAAATTTCAGCCCGCTCGCCAACGTGCCAAACTGAACACATTCGATAAATAGCCGAAGTGTTGCTTTAAAAACGGGACGTTAAAATAACTGAACAACGAAACACATCCTATGACTGCTGTTTCTTAGAAATGGCTCACCTGATTGCCGGTGGATAAAGGCGCAGAGTTTCAGATATGATGTTATCCAAATACTTCATGTCCTGAAGCGTCTCATAAGTCAATGCGCCCTGAAAAGGAATATACATTCATTCAGTTTGTGAATCATCATGGTTCATTCTAAATGAGGTAAATGAATTCTGTCCAAAACATCGTGTTCTAGTACTAAGCTTTATATTTTCCAAATGAATGCTGCCCAAAACATCGTGTTCTTGTATACTATGATTAATATTTCCCAAATGAATGCTGCCCAAAACATCATGTTCTTGTATAGTATGCTTTATATTTCCCAATCATAGGTAAGGAAATAAAATCAACTCAATTGTTCATGTTGTTACGAATGTTACGTATATGCAATGTTGCTTCCCAGCGTAATTAGTTCTATCACTGGAAAGAAGGATTTACAGTATTTTGTACTGGATGCTTCGGATGCTCTTAGAAGTCACGCCAGATCTTAGCGACAAAATGGATAATTCTCGAAACTTTGAGAATTTTCCCGATTCGTCCATTAGGAACCGAGATACGCCCTGATGGGTCGAGACATTTCTAGCCCCACCTCCTCAAGGACGGCAGTTTCAAGCTTAGGGCATTGTCGGAATCAACGTTAGATAACGAAGGGTAGCGAAGAGCCAAGCAAGTGCTGAACTGAGCTGTGTCTCTGTTGAGGAACCAGCGTCTCGGCTGTAAATAAACTGTGTCTTCTAGTAAAGGACTGATCATTGCATGCTCATCATCTCACCACTATGCAGTTAAACGACGGATTAGGACAGGAAATCAGTAACAATGCATTCATTTAGTTTGTAAATCATTACGGTTCATTCTAAAGAAAGTAAATGAATGCTGCCCAAAACATTGTACTATGATTAACATTTCCCGATCGTAGGAAAGGAAAAGAAATCGTTGCGATAGTTAGAATTGAACTCGCGATCTCACGGCTCATAGCCAGATTATATGATCACAAGATTAAAGTGACTCAGTCATGAGGATGTTATGTGGATCATAAAACTTCCACTACAGTTCCATTGTTCGCATGTACTGTAGCAGCTGCCTCTCCTTCTGGAATGTTTTTAATCCAGACAAGCAATCTTTTCTGTATTTAAGATTTTCACACAACGTTTACTGAAAAAATACCATCTACAATCGAAATCATTTCTGAAACATTTTTATAAAATGATAACAGAACGGCGGCTTTGTTTTTAGTTATTCTAAAGAGAAATATTTCTATTCTACTGTTAACCTACTATATTGTATTCTTTATATTGTTAATACAAACAGTCGCAAAAACAACGTGTCAACAAGCCGTTACAGCAAAGAGACATTAAAGGAAAGAAGAATATGTTATGACTCTGGGGTCCGATCCGCTCAAACAGTGTTTGATTCTCTTGTTCAGCAATGATGCTTCTTGAAAAAAATCTCATACTGAGCCAGTTTTATGGAACCGAATGAGCACGTGTTCTCGAGGGGCCATCGCATCATTGCATTTTGTCATCAAAAGAACCAAGATCTGAAAACGAGTTACCATCTCCTTCTTTTCACCCTTCTCTGTGTTGGAGCTCCATGCTATTATTGCCTGGCTTAGTATTCCAAACTGTATTACAAATTATTGATTGGTTTTTCAATGTTTTTAAAATACACTCTCTGAACGAAATTTATCATGTTTGAATTGTCGAAAAAAACTAATACTTGAACGGAGCAATAAGCACTTGCATTTGATTTCTCGACAGCATCGACCAATTCCTTGTGGGCTTTGTCCTGGACGCCAGGATGCAGGGCCAGCAGGTAGGTGGCGAAGGACATCACGGATGACACCCCTTCGTAGCCAGCAATGAAGAAGATGATGCACTGAGCCACCAACTCGTTCATTGACATGTCTAGATGAAAAAATCATCATTCAAGAAATTCATACCTGGTATTTTTTTTAAAAGTACGATACATTCTCACTTGTTTTCATTGGAATCACATATTGCGTATAAGTTTTGAGCATTTGTTGAAATTTTCAATCGATTTTGAACTAACTTACCGATTAAAACCTCTTGCACGATCGTGGTCTTCATTACCCAATCGGAAAGCAGACACAGTGTCAACTCGTTTGCGTATTGGGCATCTTCACTTGTTGCTGGATGAACTCTGTGCTCTCAATGTGATTGTCAAATGTCTGTCCAACATATAATATTAGGATGCCCACGTTCTCAGCGTTTGATATTTCTTCTAAACGCGAATCCCCCACCATTTTTATTACTTGGCAAGACACCACATGCTCGAATTTTTTCGTATTTCTAAAGTCTGCCAAATTTTATGCACTCATTTAAATTTTTGTTTTTAAGGTTTTTTTTATACATTTAACGTTTTTAATTATTGCGCATTGATATAGTTTTATCAATGGTTTGGCGCAGCATAGTCAAAATACCGCGCCAGAGAAATTCATATCTAAAGAAATGTCTAATAAAATATAGACCTACAGTCAAATAATTTAAGTTGTAACTAAAAAGATAATAGAACTAAATATTAACAATTCGAATATTTTCATTTACTACGAAAAAGTGCAATGAGCGCTGTGTAGTGGTAGACATGCGTTTGATTCCAACGAAAGTGTGACTTCTGTTGTTACAGATAAGATGACGCTTCCTGCCCCTGCACCTGTGACCCTCTAGCTATTGAAACAGTGTCACGAGCATGAGGTGGGAGAGACATGGGTCCTGTTCAATCCATCTCTGTGACTAGTGTTTAAGGCAGGACATTTATGGTTTGAAATGGGGAAAGGGATCTTAATCTTAGATAAAACGAAGGAAATGAGCCTTTTGAAGTTCAGATTTGGAAGTGGGTTTGACTTGTTGAACTGAATATCATGCAGGAAGTGAACACTCGGTGTCGATGCATAAGCGAATAAGCAGACACTGTACAGTCAGAAAAGGCTGCGGTTGCCTGATTGGTAGAGCATCCGTCTCGCTACCGAAAGGTGGCGAGTTCTGTCCTCGTCCCGGCCGAAGACCGCCGTGTTGACTCATGGTTGTGGGGGCATGCTCAATATGCAAAGTCCTCCAAGTTCCCATGCCTCTGGGGGTACTGAGTTGGTCTCTGATTCGGATCCAAATTCTGACTTCCGCATGGATGAATCAGTTAGATCACCCCCTAAAAAGGGTTGTGCTCGAGCAAAGTCGTCACTTTCAACTGAACGGTGCTCGTGAACAACGAAAGGCGCACACCTCTGCCCCAATTCGAAAGAGCTAATTCTCCTTCGGCTTAGTATGGCCAAGGGGCATTAGACAACACAGAACAGATTGCGGAATTTGTATGTTTCTTTTTTCATAATAAATGGTGTTTTAGAATTCCTGAAGATATGGCTTAAAAATGCCTGACAATTATGCACCCAATGTGTTTGCTAGTAAAGAAGGTTTTGAGACTACTTACTCTTTTTGGAGATGTTTTTGAACACTTGGTGGTCGGTGGACACTCCCCCGTAAGGCAACGCAATGTCCTCGCCGTCCTTCTCGCCTTCCTCAGGATTCTGCTCCTCCTGAAACTCCTTCGCCGTGTCCATCAGGAGCTGAAGGAAATCGTTCCTCGTCTGCGCAGAGGAGAAATGCGATTTCATCATTTCGTGACGTTTGGATAGCAGAGAGAGCGAAACCGCTCGTTTTGAAACAGAATGAAGGCAGTTACATTATTTAAACACATTGTGTGCGGGTACATTTCGCAGCGGAATGGCACCGGACGTTTTGCGCGTCAATTGAGTTATTCAGTGAAATCTCAATAGAGCGAAAATTAGTTCATTTTTTAACCAAAGTTTCGTGTTTTATATCGAAATATATAAACAAATAATTCGGAATATATAAATAACAACCATAAGACTTTTGTGAACAAAAAATATATTTCTTAGTGGATGCATTTATAATGGTATCGTAAATAGGAAAAATCAAATAGAAAGAGTAGTTTACAGTTTTCATTTTATCGAATGATGTTATATGTTAACATTTTCACATTATAAAAAAAAGAAAAGAGCCATCCTAAAACTAATCATGTTTTACAGTGTGGTAACGTTCAAAGCATTTTCCTCTATGAAGAGGCAACATTCACTTCTTTTCGCGAGGAAAAATAAGAATTTTAAATCTAAATTGATTTTTTTAATCCACCTTCCGCATTGACTGATGTCAAAACTAGTTTTTATTCGTCCCCAGTTTTCCAGAATCCATGTAGTAGACTAGAACATTTGTCTTCCTGTCTGTATCGTTATTTTTGTACCCTCAAACAAACCATGTTATTACGCTAACCCGCACTAGTACGCGCTCAAGTGTCAACCGTCAGAAAAAGGAACGTGTCCGGCATACAATGTGATAAGGGAGAGCTTGAGGGGCACCAGATGACTCTTCAGAAGAATGAAATTTTCTTCCAAATGGCTCTCAAAACAAACTGTTAATTAAATAACGGTCTCATTATCCCTGCATGTGTCTCTTTCATTCTTGTTTTCTATCAATTAAGGTATCCGGTTCGAAAGAAAAATTTTGAAAAAATGATTTTTATATGTATTTTTAATTATAAACACTTTAAACACAAAAAAAATTATTTGAAAATAAAATATATTTTAGGAAACAGGAAAATGTGTGGTGAATGAAATTTAATCAAAACAGTGAACACTCTGCACCCAATGATAATGCAGCCATCCTATTTTTATTTGCACACGAGTTAGAGAATATAATGATGAATGGAATGAACCAAAATCGAAGAAACATTTTAAGATACAAAGAAGTGATGGGTAAATATACACCATGCTTGCGTTTTTTTCCATAAATTCAAAACTTAATTTTTCTATAAACACCTATAAATGAAAAAAGTATATCATCAACAATAAGACTTTTGGTTCATTTCATCGCACATTTTATTTAAAGCACGCGCTGAATTTTTTATGTAAATTACCTCTATTAATTTTTGAGATCTCATGTTAATGGAGTATAATTTCATGAACGTTAAAGTTTTGAGAAAATGGAAGACAAATTTTAGATGAAGAACATGTGACTCTGGATGACAGGTCAAACCTCCTAGAAAAGATGTACTGTTTTGGAAAGAGTCTGAATGACAAAAAATAATAATTTAAAAAAAAATTCCCCAACGTGGTCGATAACATAGTCGGTTACTTTAAATCCTTTAAATCTAACTCATTACCTTTGAATGCAAATGCACAAAACATACCCTCATTACAACAAAAGTGGTGGTGCCACTTCGTCATACCAAGCCCGAATGAGCATAGCTCTTTCGAACGAAGGCAGAGGTTGTTAGCGAGCACCGTTCCGGTAAAAGGACGACTTTGCTCTACCAAACCCTCTTTAGGGGATGGTCGAACTCATTCGTCCATCCGCAAGTCAGAATTGAGATCCACATCAGAGACCGACTCAGTATCCCCAGAGGCATGGGAACTTGGAGGACCTATTGAACGTGCCCCAACTGCCATGAGTCAACATGGTGGTCTTTGGCCGAGACGAGGACAGAACTCACTACCTTTCGGTTGCGAGGCTGACGCTCTCCCCACCAGGCTACCGCGGCCCACCGTAGGGCAGTTGCATGCTCAAATGGATGACTGTTTGCAAGAGAATACTTGGTGGCATCTTAGTAAGCCAATAACAGCCGCTAGACATCAGCGTTTGCTTTTGTCGAATGGTTAAGTGACTTCGAACCCAAACATCGCAGGTTCGATCCTTGGTGGAATTCAACCTCAACCTTGCCCACCATTCCAGCCAATTCAATCATTGCCACAAATAGAGGACTGAAGAGAATGTCAAATGCCTGTCTCTTATTGTATGCTTCTGACCGATCTAACTCATTCAAAGAACAAAACGCACCCTGGTCACAACAATGCAATGAAACACGTCACAACGCTACTCACCTGGCCAGTGCTCTTCCTCTCTTCTATGATCTGCAGAGTCACGTCTTTGAAGAACTGGCAGACGTCGGGGGGGCAGAGAGATATCCTCAGCCACTTCTGGAGGGTGGGGAATATGACTGCAAGGAACATGTTACTGAAAGAATCATTTTTCAGGGGTGAACAGAATAACAGAAACTAGTCGCCTTTGGCAACCAGCTCGTTCGCCGGTATTCCACGTAAGCCATTAAATGATTCATATAGAATGCATATAAGTTTTATTTTTTTAAATCACCTGGTTATTTGATATCGCTCAATTAAGCGTTTAATTGCAAATCAAAGAAATGTATACATCTATACTAATATTAAAAAGGTGAAAGTTTGGATGCTTGTTACTCCGTGACGCCAGAACGGCTGACCGGAAATTGAGCAGAGATAGATAAGAATCAGGCATAGAGCATTGGCTACTTTTTATTTCGGCTCATTCAGTGGTTCATTTTTTATTCATTCAAAACTCACTTTCGTGCCAAATCCCGCCAGATATGAGTGAGGCGACAATTTGTTTTTCCCTACAGAGTTAAGGTTAGGTTAAGGAGAATTTCGACCGATTATTTCAAACGATTCTACTTATTTTCTATGTATTTGATGTATTTAAAATCAAATGTTGTTCATGAATCTATCTTTTGGATTCATTCTGAAGTACTTTTCAATGAAAAGAAAACAGAATAACGTAAATAAAAAAAGTCCAATCTGCACGGCTTGACCCCAACTGGCGTACGAAAGTCAGACATGTGCGTCACTCCCACTTGCGTTGAAAATTCCCGCGTGATGGCTGACAAAAGAGTTTGCATTTAAATGAAACGTTTAAAAATGACTGTTGTACTCTATCCATAAATGATATGGGTTTGTCTTGATTTTAAAGAACACAGTTAAAATGCACTTTCATACGCAGAGCACTACCCAGGTACTCGTCACAACGGCGAACGTCGTCTGCACACACTCACAAGATGGATGAGAGTGAGAGGGTCTGAGGAATTCCCGGAAGGCACCTGAACGATCGGGATTATCTCCTTCTGTTTGCCAGGCATGGACCTGACACGATATTGGTAGCCATATCATTGTTCTCTGCAGAGCCTACATTTTATGCGAAGGGGCGCAATAAATGATTTGGGACCCCACATTTTTAGCAAAGTAAAAATAAGCGAACATTTCCATAGGATTTTGTTTTTGCTAAGATTCACACCAGGAAAATGACCATTTCTTCAATTTCTTTTTCTATAGTATTGCAAAAGCGTTTTAGCATTATGCCCATATGCCTGACCGAATCCTTTATTTCATTTTAATTTGCTGAAAAAGGGTTCAGCATTTATTATATTTAGTCACTGGCGATGTAAAGGATTGAAAAAAATATGACTCTGATTTACAAGTCCATTTGAACCCAGTCTCGACTTCCGGGCACATTGCTCTGTCTTAACATGCCTGATGTAGATTTCCTTATTTATGAATGAACTTTTCCCGCCTTTTTATAGATATCACAGCAGTCGTTGCCTCATAAAGGCGTCAGTCGATGCTCATCCAGCCACATGGAAACGAGCTTGTAGACTCGTATTTACTTGTTAACAAAACTGTTTTGATTCTTACTCCTTGTGGAAGCCACCCTCAATCCTGCTTAGCACCCCCCGCCCTGTTTTTCTACTGGACAATCGTCACCCTGAAAGGAATGACCACCAGGGAGAAATTTTAATTACCAGATTCATTTCAGTCTTGTTCCCTGCAAGAGATGGACTTTCCCAGGATGATAATGCCTCCGTCCATGCAGCGAGACATCGTAGTTTGCTGAACATGGGGATGAAGTGAACCATCTGCATTGGCTCGAACAATCACCCAACATCAATATAATTCAATGTGGTGATCTGTTTCAGAGCGTTCCATACTGAAACGGTATCCTCCCAACGGCACATTTCCCAGAACTTTCACAATATCTCCAGTAACACTTGTGTGAATCGATTCGTTGGCGAATTTAAGCTGTATCGTATGCCAAAGGCGGTTACGTGGTGATATATCAATAAGCCAGCAACAGCCACTAGACATGAGCGTTCGTTTTCGTCTAATGGATAAGTGATTGGACTTCAGACCTACACAACGCAGGTTCGATGCTTGGCGGAATTCAACCTACACATTGGCACCATTCCACCCAATACCTACCGCCAAAGTTATACATAATACTATTAAGAGACAGATTTCAGGTGTTCCCATCGTTTCGATGGTGACCTGCACGCAAGAAGAGTGAATGGAAACTTACACACAGCTATGAACCTCCAGTTGATGTTGGTGCCGAAGACCTTCCGGGCCATCTTCACGAACTCGTTGTCAGGGTCATTGTGGGAGTCGATCTTGGTGGAGAAGGCAGAGCTGGCTATCACGTCCATGGTGAAGGCGCCGAACAACCTGGAAGGAAGGGATTAAAGTGTCTTGGGTGGGAAGGATGTAAACAGTAATGCCTGACAATGTGAGCTCCAAAGAATAAAAGACGAGAGAGGAAGGCGCTGGGTTCTCTCTGTCTCACGTATGAAAGACGAGAAAGGAAGGCGCTGGGTTCTCTCTGTCCATGTATTAAATATGAGAAAGGAATACGATAAGTTCTCTTTGTCCACGTTCACGAACAAAAGCGCGATGTCAGCTTATACTTCTAGATGGAACAGCTTTTATTTTTATTTCTGACGAACTAGTCAAGCGCGAAGTCAACCTCTACTTCCAGATGGAACAACATCTATTTTTGTATCTCTGACGAACGAGTGAAGCGTGAAGTCAACCTCTACTTCCAGATGGAACATCATCTATTTTTGTATCTGACGAACGAGTGAAGCGTGAAGTCTACCTCTACTTCCAGATGGAACTACTTCTATTTTTGTTTCTGACTAACATATCAAGCGCGAAGTCAACCTCTACTTCTAGATGAAGCATTTTTTTTTTGTTTCTGATGAACAATTCAAGCGCGCAGTCAACCTCTACTTCTAGATGAAGCATTTTTTTTTTGTTTCTGACGAATAATCAAACGCGAAGTCAAGATCTACTTCAAGAGCGAACAACTTCTATATTTGTATTTGACGAACAAGTCAAGCGCGAAGTCAACCTCTACTTCTAGATGGAACATTTTTTTTTCTTCTGACGAACAAGTCAAGCGCGAATTCAACCTATACTTCTAGATGGAAAAACTTTTATTTTGCTTCTGACTAACATGTGAAGCGTGAAGTCAACCACTTCTTCTAGATGGAACCTTTTTTTTTTCTGACGAACAAGTCAAGCTTGAACCTCTACTTCAGATGGAACAACATCTACTTTTGTTTTTTGACGAACAAGTCAAGCGTGAAGTCTACCTCTAATTCCAGATGCAACAACATCTATTTTTGTTTTTTGATGAACAAATCAAGCGCGAAGTCAGTTTCTACTTCTAGATGGAAAAACTTCTATTTTTGTTTCTGACGAACAAGTCAAGCGTGAAGTCTACCTCTACTTCCAGATGCAACAACATCTATTTTTGTTTTTTGATGAACAAATCAAGCGCGAAGTCAACCTCTACTTCTAGATGGAAAAACTTCTATTTTTGTTTCTGACGAACTAGTCAAGCATGAAGACAACCTATACTTCTAGATGGAACGGCTTTTATTTTTTTTTCTGACGAACATATCAAGCGCGAAGTCAATCTCTACTTCCAGGTGGATCAACTTTTATTTTTGTTTTCGACACGT
>JAPMOQ010024576.1:0-11255 GCA_026543055.1 Argiope trifasciata | reverse complement strand
TTAAGTAGCCATTATGGCGAACTAATAAAGTTTGAAAATATCCTATCAGTAACTCCGAACTGCTGGACCATAGCGCTTCAAAACCGGCGCCAATCGATTCCTCGTGGCAAAAAACCGCAGACCCCCAAGTTTACCGGAGTTTATTAATTCTGGGGCGATTTTCGACTTGGCAACCATTCCTCGTATTATAGTATTAGATAAATAGTTTAACTTACTTGCAGCATGAAATCTTAAAACATATATAATTCAATACATGATTCCAAACGCACCATGATATGTGAGTATATAATGCCTGAATAATAAAAGACGTCTAATTCACTTTTTTAATGTTCAATCAATAGTTTGACTCTGATAAAACTCCTCACCTCTTAGCGTTGATCGGCTCTCCCTTTCCAATCAAAGCTTTGATGTTCTGAACGCACGTTCCAGAAGACTCTTTCATTATGTTCATCATCTGAAAAAAAAGACAATAAATAGTTTCAGCGAAGAAGATTTTTCAATGTTTATGCGAATGAAAATTTTGTACAGACGAAACGGCCTGCAGTCTTTGATTCCGAAATACTCACCCTTTTGATTTTTCCCGTCGAAAAAGTGGGTGAGATGATGCTTCGAATTCTCTTCCAGTCCTCCCCTTGCAGGTTCGACAAGACGTGGTCCATGATCTCATCGCTCGACGTAAACACCTGCAATCAGATTTAGTTTAGTTTAGTTATATTCACGCCCCGTTTTTAAAGCAACACGAGGGCTATTTTGGGAAGGACCTCGTCATTCCGAACCAGTATCAGATGATGAGGACGACACCTGAACTGGCATCCCCTTCTCCAAACTTCCTCACCACACCAGCGGGAGGACGTTCAGCCTGACAGATATAACGTGCAAGAGACCCCCTCACACGACGGTTCTTTGGTGGAGTCGAGTCTCGAACCCTCCGGTTTCGAAGCCGAGACCTTACCACCAGGCCACCGCGGCCCACTTGCAATCAGTAGGCAGACAATAAGAGACAGGCATTGGCATTCTCTTCACTCCTCTATTTGTGGCAATGATTGGATTGGTTGGAATGGTGGCTGTAACGATTCAGCATCTCCCCGGTCTGACCATTGTGGTTTCTTTTTCACATGCACGAAAATTGCCGTTTCCAGACAGGTCTCCTCAATGGCGACGGTTTACAGCAGTGTCATTGCTTATAGATGGACAAGTGGAGAACCCTCCTTCTAAGAACAGACATCTGGCCCTTTAGAGGGAGTCCAGATAAAGGACCATCCGTGCACTAATCGTGTCTGCGACACAGATGTGTAGCCCGCATTGTTTTTCCATTGTGTACCACGAACATTCCTGCGGTTAATTGTAGACAAGTGAAGTTTCCTCAATTGCAGACACCTCAATTGCTCCAATGTGGATGAGATGTGGAGTTGAAACTTGAGAGAAAAGGAAGGTTTTTTGGAGAGAGAAAAGAGAAGGGATTTCTGGTGAAGAGTTCGAGAAGAGAGATCGGTGAAAGCCGAGCGTTCGAGAGAAGATTCCACCCTAGGAATTCGGTGGATTCCTGGCTCCGGTACCAGCGTGAGACTTTGACGGCTGGTTAGCTGCTCTCGTGACTTTCTCCGAAATATTTCGAGGAACTATTCTTGTGGTGTTGTACATAGAACTTTTCACTTAACCTAGAGGATAAAGAGTATGTTTTTCTGTAAATTAAAGCTGTAAATAAAGTAATTTGATTAAAACGCTACCCTTTATTTGTTCGGACCAGATCGAGACATTACAGGAACAATGTTGAGGTTGAATTCCGCCAAGGATTGAACCTACGATGTTTTGGATTCGATGTGCAGTAACTAATTCATTCGACAAGAGCGATCGCTGATGTCTAGCGACTGTTCATGGCTTATTAAGATGCCACCACATATTCTCTTGCAAACAGTCATCCATTTGAACATGCAAATCTACTACGGTGGCCCTAGGTAGCCCGGTGGGTAGAGCGTCAGACTCACAACCGAAAGGTAGCGAGTTCTGTCTTTGTCTCGGCCAAAGACCACCGTGTTAGCTAATAGCAGTTGAGGCACTGAGTGCAAAGTCCTACAAGTTCCCATAACTCTGGGGGTACTGAGTCAGTCTCTGATTTGGGTCCAAATTCTGATTTCCCGATGCGTGAAGTAGCTCTACAGTCCCCTAAAAAAGGTTGTGTCGGGTGTGTCAAGCACTTTCGCCTTAAGGGTGCTCGTTTATAACGAAACGTTCACAGTTCTGCCTTCATGCGTGCTTTGGAAATACTGTCTAACTATGAGAACTTGATGAACCCAATTGCTAACCGTATTTTCCTCATTTGACGCTCATTGGAAAATGGTGGCTTTAACATTACATTTTGTCGGTTTGCAAGCATTTCAGGTCATGGAAAAGTGGTCTCAGTTGCGAAATATGTGGTGGTTTTTGTGAGGACTGGACTACCCTTTTATGACGTTAAGGTCCTCCAGGCACATAAATTCCTCTTGACAAACGGCATGGGATCTGCAGATCCATAAGTTACACTTCGTGAAGACTATCATTGGCTCTTGGCCTTCTTCTTGTATACAGCCGACCATCCCGCCATCACTGAACGTAGCAGTATCGACAGAGTTTATTGTGGTCGCCTGCTTGGTTCTTGGCCTGTTCTTCCTATACGCGAGATTGATGTCAAACTGACACGTATCAGAATAGTTCACCCTAGATACACTCATAGGCATCTCATTTTGGATCAGACAACACCAGTGTGTCCTACCTGCCATGTGGATTTTAGTACACATTTTGATTGAGTGCCCCGTATTTAACCCTCAACTTATACAGGTTGCGCCAGAGAAAATTACTTAATTGAAAATGTCAATAAAAACAAAAGTACTTCAGTTATTGTTTTAATTCTCTTTTTATTTGAGAATACAATTTTCCATTTTTTTCACACAGTTTTGAAAATGAATCGGTTAAATTGCGAACCCCTTTGCGCATACACTGATGGAGTCGATTTTTGAAGTACGTGTCCACTCTTCGCAGCATATCAATCGGTATGTTGGCAATGGCGTCCGGAATATTGTTCTTGAGGTGAGCTATTGTCTTTGGTTGATCGACATAAACCAGGGATTTCAAAGTGAGCCTCGTCACTGAAAAAAACGACCGCGTCTTCAAGCAAGTTGCCAAGCAGCATTTCACATGCATTATGACGCGCAACAGAATCGCGTTCATTTAATTCTTGCACAACAGCCGATTTGTAGGGATAAAATCGAAGGTATTTATGGAGAATTCGTCGAAGAGTGGTGTCAGAAATTTCCAGAGCAGCTGCTTGTTTGCAAGCCGAACGCAGAACTTACTGCCTCACTCTTTCGACATTTTCTGGAGTTCTGGTGGTCTGTTGATGCCCATTTCTGGGTTTAGAGACCCCCCCCAAAACGAGTTAGCATACGACAGAATCGAGTTACGGCCAGGAACGGGTCTGTGAAGAGGAATTTCAAAGCGAGCGCGAAAGGCACGTTGCGTAGCAACAAGTGAGCGACCGTTAGAAAAGGAGCTCTCGACGGAGCTTCTTTTCTAACGGTTTCCCCCTCTAGACTAGAGCAGAGACTTTTTTCTCTCCCCTCTAGACCAGAGCATGATGGCAACCGACTAAAGGTAAACTCAAACTTGGGGACTTCCCCCTCCAGTAGCATAACCTATCACCCCTCTACCTACCTAACTCACCGCTCGGGAGTTTTTTCAAATTAGTAAGTTTTTCTAGTGCACCCTGTATATTATTTTCATACATCATCAACAGCTTTGCAGGACTTGGTGGGTGAGAAATGGCACCCAAATGTTTTTTAAAAGCCCTTAATTTTTATACACGCACTTTGCCATTTTTAACTCTTGTGTTATGCATTGTTTCGTCGTCTCACATCTTCACTTAACAACACCTATGTTCATTTTGTAAGTTCACTTGCATCATTTTGATATTTCGACCAGTTTTATGTTGAGATCATAGATTTCATATTCAATTGTTTTTAATATTGTTTCATTTTGCCATTTGCTTGGAGCAGTATAGCCAGATATGGTTCTTGCGCCATAAAACTCAAAACAAACAAACAACCATGAGAACATACAGATGGTCAAAGAATCAAAAATTTGATATAAATCTACAATTTTAATGATAAAACCATGAACTGAATTTCTTCCTTATATCTTGTTCCGGTATGGAGACCAGAGAGCTTCAAGTTCGATCCTCGATCCGAATCGAAGATGTGTTCTCTAAGTAGATTCGGAGAGCAGTTTGAAGACAATACCAGGACTACAATGGGATGACTATAATAGTTTTGCACCACGGTTAGATAACCGCGATATCTGAACTGACCCTAAGCTCTCGAAAATTACACGCCGTATCAGTTTGAATAACGACACCAAAAACAAAAAATTGTATGAACTTTACCTACGGAATTTGTTGAATCTTTAGAATAAGTACTCATTATATTTAGAGAGCGCTGATGCTGCTAAAACTAAGACACAAATGGACTGAACAACTTTAGTATTAGTAAAATTGAAACATTTACAGCCAAGGAATCAGAATTAATAAAGAATCCGGCTTGAGGACTTTCTCAAGGGTCACCTTCAGAAGCTGGGGTCCCATAGCGTATTCCCCGTCTGCAGACGAGCCACGTGCGACCCGTTGTCAGCTCTTGCGGTTTTGTGGTCCCTTTGATGACCCGTCGACTTACCGACAAGAAGTCGGAAAGTAGACGGGTCATCAAAGAGACCAAGAAGGGGCAAAAGGGGAAACGCATTGGTCCCACAGTGGGTGGGAGGTCTGATTTATGGCCAAATCGGTGTATCCGCCCGCCGTGGGACCGCCGCTAGACAGGGATCCAAACCAAGGATTTTTTCTGTGGTGGGTCTGACTTTCGTTAAGAAATTGACCCCTCGTGACCCGAAAATCCCAGAAAATTGAGGTTTTGGAGATAATACTGGAATCACAAAAGAAAAAATAACTTAATTTTATGTAAGTCAAAAAAATCACAGTAAACCAGAAAAACACGAGACCATAAAATCAAATTCGTCGACCTAAGAAAGTAGAGAGACTGCTAACTAAGTTAAAATCTTACACATCACATATTGCAATACATAACTTATACATCAAATTAATTTCAAACCAAAAAATCACAATAAACCTGACATCACAAGAGCATTAAGTCAAGTTCAGCAACACAAGACTCACCAAATTGAAAAAGCCCTTTCAAACGATAGAAAGAAGTGGAACCCTGTACTTGTAGAGTGCACTTCCTAATACTAAAATTAATTTTACCGCGTTAGTAATTAAATTTTTTTACCTTGTTTGGTTGTATGCAACGTCATCAAAGGTACTATTGGAGCGCCATCTATTGAGCAAACCTAAGCATTGAGTTAGAATTTATATAATTGTTTTCTAATTGATGATTCGATATTGCAGAAGTTTTTTGGAAATTCATTAAGTTTTTAAGCAGATTATTAGTTGTTGTAATGTAGGAAAATTTTACTATTACAAATTTTTTAAATTCTGTTAAATTGTGAAAATGTGTTTGTAGGTTTTGGAGTTTCAATTATGACGTCATTCTGCTTTCCATTTACCATTCGCTTGGCGCAGCATCACCAGAAGAGAAGACGATTCCACTCACCCTGCCTCTCGGGAAGACGTGGAAATCTTTCACCAGAATGTTCTTCAGAAGCGTCGGTTCGGCCACTGACAAAAGCTGGCGACTGCCTTCGAAGTGTCTGAAAAGAAATCATGGGAACCTGTCAATGAATCGCTAAATTAATCGAAAAAGGACCTTTTAAGGTATCCGACTTTGGTCAAAGGAAAAAAAAGGGTTTTTATTTCACATGTATTGGCAGTTATAAACACTGTAAATACAAAAAAAAAAATTAAAATGTAATATATTTTGAGAAATTCAATTTTTCTTTGTACACAAGTTATAGAATATAGTAATGAATGGAAAAAACCAAACTCTAAGAAAAATCTTGAAATGCAACGGTGATGGTAAAAATGTACATATGTATGCCTTTTTTTCGTAAATTCACAATCTAATTTTTTTAAAAACACCTATTTAAAATCAAATGTTGTTAGTGAATCGATTTTTCGGATTCATTCTTAAGTGCTTTTAAATGAGAATAAAGGAAATAAAAAATTTCTAATCTGCATTGCGTTATCCCAAAGGTCTTTGAAAGTTCGCGCGTAGCTGTTGACAACTTGTTTTCATTTAATATAAGTTTAAAAGTGATGTGTATAATACTATTGTATCTATCTCCACCTGGATCCATAAATAAAATAAATTCGACCGAACTTGATTGGCTGTTTTGTTTTACTTCGATCATACAATGTGAGAACATTGTTTTTACCTCAGTTGTGTGTTTTTGTTATTAAATTGTCATATATTTTCCGTATCTGCTTCTACTTTGAAATGTATCGTTTTTGATTTTTATTTGTCATTATTGGATCGTTTTCCGCAGAAATTTCCACTCGAACGGAATCGTGGTGAATAGTTTATGCAATGGGAATTTTTTTAACAGTAGCTGGCGATATTTTAACTACATTTGCTCAAAGTGTTTATGATATTCGATAAAACCGTCCTTCTTATAATTGCTTTCCGAGATTAATGACAGGAAGAAGACTTTTTCCGGTCCGGTCATTGTTTTCTGAAGACTTCTTGACGTCAGAACTACGGAAGTGCAGATCCGACCGGATCCAATTTCGTGAAAGAATGACGTCACGATTCAAGGCTGCGTCGTGCGTGAGTAGAAACCACTCACCTCCCCCCCCCTAAATCAGTTCCCAAAACCACTGCGGTCGAGGTATCCGACTACGTTGAAAACTCTTGTTTATCGACCTCATTGGCGAATTGTTATTTCTTCTAGTACAGACATTTCTCTTTCCAAAGCAGTTTATCTTTTCTAGGAAAAGGAATTCCTCTCATCCAAGGAAATTTTAAGCAGAACGTATTTTTCAGCTATATTTGTCTTCCATTTTCTCAAAACTTTCATTTTCATAAAAAATCTTCACCCACATTGTTATCTCAGAAACTAATAGAGGCATTGACATGAACATTTCAGCGTATGTTTTAAATGATACGGCCAACGAAATGAACGAAAAGTTTTATTGCTGGTGAAATACTTTTTCATTTAAATGTATTTTTAGAAAAATTACATTTTAAATTTATGGAAATATATATATATATATACGCATATTTTTATGCATCACTTCTTTGCATCTCAAAAGTTTTCTCAGATTTTGGTTCGTTTCAATCGTCTTTATATTCTCTAACTTGTGTACAAAGAAAAATAGTATTAATTCATTACATTGTTGAGTAGAGTGTGAACCGTGTTGGTTCAATTTCATTAAAGTTTACAGTAAATTTCCCTATTTCTCAAAATATTTTACACCTTCAAATAATTTTGTTGCATTTATATTATTTTGTATCATAATTGACGAGATATTTAAAAACGATAATTTTAAATAGTTTTTTAAAAATTCAATTTTTCAAAAATTTTCCTTCGAATGTAGTCGGATACTTTAAAGTTTAATATTTTATTATATCAGAATAAAGAGGGGATTTTTTTACTTTTCTCGAGCATTTAACACAACGCTGGCTTAAAGCGTTGGGGAAATTTGTTGTTGCGTCTTTTTTTTCCACACGAAAAGGTCTCACGATTTCGTGAAATAATAAAATACGGGGAGGGCCGCGGTTGGGACACGTTCATTGGTCTGTAGAGCGTCCGTCTCTTAAGCGAAAGATGCAACTTCTGTCCCTGTCCGGTTGTATGACCCTTTCGTACTGTCAATCAATGGTCTCGTTTACAATGGGATTGTATTACTGTAAAGGATGAGTTTTAGAAGAGACTGTAACAGTTTAAACGTTATCTGAAAGTGTCAAATTTGGCGAGAGTTAATATGCTTAAGAAAATTTCGAATACTTAATGTTGTTTAATACCATTTCATGCGATACATTCCACTTTGTTTTTATGAAGCATGAACTGCTTTTCAATGAGTTTATTCAAAAATGTATGATAAAAATCAATGACGAGTGATATTTCTTTCATATAAATACTATATCGACTTTGGAACAACAATCTAGATTTTGGTAAATGAATTATTTTACATGAATATAACGATTTGCATTAAACAAATAAATTTTGGTTTCATTACTTTTGTTTTATTTCCTTTTGATTCGTTTGTTTAATTCAGTAAATTTGAACACTGAAATGTATGTTACTTAAATATAGGAACTTTAAAAAAATGGTTGTTTCTTAAGTACAATTAAACGATGTTAAAAGTATTGAAATGATTTGTAAGATGGGGATAGTTATAAAGACAACTCTTGAAATGAAGTAAGTAGTAAGAAAATATTTCAACCACGAATGTTAATTTTCCGTACTATATAAGTTTAAAAAAAAATCCTAGAGTAAAACGCCTTTACAAATACATCACTGTAGATTGAACGCTTTTAAATCATTTTCTGTTTATCATCGTAGATTTAGTATTAATGTTATTACATTTTATTTTAAATCTGAACTCTGAAAAAGATAAATTATTTGTTCAAATTTACAAATTTAAACTTTTTTGTTTATCATTGTAGATTTAATTTCAATGTTGTTGCATTAAAAAAATTCTGCTATGATAAGGATAAATTATTTGCTCATTACATGACTTTGCATTTTGTATATGAAATATTGTAAGAACACGGTGCATAAAATAAGTAGCTTACTAAAGCAGAAATATATTAATATTTTCCTAACTGCTCATTTTTATCTGCGAAAATTTGTAGGTGATATTAG
Source organism: Argiope trifasciata (assembly GCA_026543055.1). Taxonomy (NCBI): domain Eukaryota; kingdom Metazoa; phylum Arthropoda; class Arachnida; order Araneae; family Araneidae; genus Argiope; species Argiope trifasciata. Next base: position 2,468 of record JAPMOQ010024576.1, on the reverse strand, counting down.
CTGAATTCAAATTTAATTTTCTTCTTGTTGCACTATTTATTAAATCCTAATACAAATCTATAGATAAAATATGAAACAGAATTTAAAAAATATTTACATTAATGTACGTAATAAATTTACCTTAATATATGCAGTATATGTTCTTCAGAAACTTTATTTTTTTTTATAGATCGTTCTTGTATGTAAAATAAGCCATTAACAATAGCATTGAATGAAGTTCTGGTAATATACCCTTGAACAATATACACCTACACCGTTGTTGAAATTTTTACTGATTAGCTATGCGTTTTTAACCATATTTTAAACAATTTAATTATTTCTAATTTCAGAGGAATTCATGCCATTTTAAACCTTTCAGAGGCCCAGTGATGAGGCAAATCTCGAAACAACCTATTCTATGCCCTCCAAATTTTTACTAATTTTAATTTAATTTTTATTCAGCAATTTTAAGTTGTAAATTTTGAGAATTGAAGTCTCAAGTCGCTTTTTAAAAGGTCAATATAAAATTTTGAGAGCAAATGAATTTAGAGCATTAATTTCTTTATTAAAAAAATAAAGTCAGATATCTGTTATTACATTGCATGAGAAACTCTTGCTGTAACAATAAAGAAATTTTTAAAGTGATGTTTATTTTCTTCATAATTATATAACATTCACTTCTGTGATTCTAATATTTCAAAATTAAACTGCTTTCAAATGAAGTATCGTTACATTAATATACAGGTTCCTTACCTAAGCAGTTCTAGAAATGAAATATGAGATAAATTGAGGTTCTAGATTTAATTTTAATTACCTCTTTGAAAAATAAAATTGTATGGAAAAAATCCACAATTCAACAAAATAGATTTTAAGTCTTTAATTTACACTGCAGAATAAGGATTTTTCACCAGTATTCCCCAATTTTGTAGACTATTATTTCATTTCCCCTAAATTAATTCAATTTCTTATTTAATTTTTAGTTTGAGAAGAATTTTTCTTTGTTACTTTTTAAACTTTTTTTTAAGATTTGTCATTTACTGAGACTCGTTATATTTAAATTTCTTCATTCAGCTAGAATATTATGTTAACTTACCTGCTTATGCATTTTGCAATTAATATTTATCATAAGTATTCTTTATAAGCTCCTTATGCATTCCACTTTCAAAATTTACAGCGTCAATGAGAAAAAAAGGAAAAAAAAAAAAAAAAAAAAAGAGAGAATACAGCATTTCGAAATTACCTCAATTTGTAACAATGTCAAAAAAGATAAATCTCACTGAGAATGTTTAAAAATGATATTTAATCTATTGCAACAGTATGAAAAAGTCAAATAAATAGTAAATGTGGGATAAGTTTAAAAAATATTAAAAAACAAAATGCTTTCTTACATATTATTATTTCATTTTCAGTTGTAAGGTTCTACTAAAATATCCCGAATTTTAATTCTAATTCATAAAACAAAATAAAGACTGTTTTAGGAACAAATAACGAACTACCAGATAACTCACGCAAAGATATACAAAGGGGAGGGAATGGAAAAAATGGATTTTTAACACGGAAGCATATGCTTTAAATTTGACAGATATCTAAGAATTTTTCGCTTAAAATTATTTAAGCATTAAAGTGAAGAATATTCAGACTTTAATCTAAAAATTTTAATTCTTAAAATAAGATTTTCTTCCAAGAATAAAAGTGAATGCATATAATGCGTCTATCAGTCTATTTAAAACATAGACCATTATGCGTAGAGATATTAAATTTAACACAAGTATATTTGGGAGAAAAAAAACATGCAATTTAGTGTGTTTAAAAATATTAACAGAAAAAATATGTTATCTCTAATGTAAATTATCTTAAAATTTAAATAAATATCATTAATTTTATTGATTTATCAGTTTTTAAGTTGCTTATTTTTATTCTGCAAAAAGAATACAGATTTTGGATAAGCATGTATATTTTATAGTCAAGATCTTCCGTTTATATTTTCATATGTAAAAATAAAGTTTTCATATAAAAGAGAATATTAGATTTTTAAATATAAGATAAGATGTATTTTTATAGCTATATCAGGTATATTAAGTTATTTATTTCATTCATATATGAATTATGTATTTGATTTCCAGTAGTTGAAAAACTTTGAACAGATTTAATTTCAAATAGTAGGAAATTTATCAATTGTTAAATTATCTTATTGACTTATGCGCTATTAATCATTTGAAATGTATATTGAAATGATCAAATTCTATTAAAACAATTAGAATTGTTTGTGATGGTAATAGTTAAGTTTAGGTGTAATTTTTTAGAATGGAATCTCTTTTTTACATTTTTAAAAAAAAATTATTGATTTTTATTTCAGAACTATATTTAGCATACTTAGACTGTGAAGGAATAATTCAGAAAATTCAAGCGTAATAATGCAAGCGTTCTTGATGTATTTAGTCGTATACTTTAAATTTACCACCTTTGTCGTCCAGTTAGTATTCATCACT
>JAPMOQ010024570.1:0-14083 GCA_026543055.1 Argiope trifasciata | reverse complement strand
AAGGAGTTCATTTTATTTTATTCTTTATTTTCTTTTACTCAAAAAAACTAATTACTGCGGAGGCACAGAATTAACACGAAAAGGAGATGTTATCTAATCTACGTTTTAAGTGGTAAATTTCATATGCAAGATAAAGCTGATATTATTACTTCCCACGTTATATAATTATTATAAATGTGTAACAGTATTTTAGTAAACTCAGTAAAATAACTCCTATGAATATATAACATAACTATTCACTGAAACCTAGCTTTTGTTTACCTATTTAGTTTCTAATTGTTGTAGGGTAAATACTATGTTAATAAATTACTCGCTAGTCTAAAGTCTGTTTTTATTAGAGATAATTATACAAATTATTTAATCTGTATACAGCAAACAAATTTACTAATTCACGCATCTAGCTTTTACTGTTCTTTTAACACAACTAATCCTTTTTTATTTTTAAAAAAAATCCAAACTATTTTTTCTTCTAAATTCCGTAGTAAGTACCATTTTTACTATGTCTGCATTTTTATACACTTAATGATTTAGTAAACGCAGATTTTTTTCAGTCTTTTCATTAGAAACTTGACAGTTTTTTCTCGAACTCTCTATATGAGTTTTATACATTTTTTCCTATGAGTTTATGTCTTTTTTTATATGTCACTCATTGTAAATTTCTAAGGATTATATCATAAATTCTGTAAAAAAGTGTGAGGTGCCTTCTATATCTCATAACTATTTTTGACAGTATCATACAAAGCCTATGCGATGAGCCATTATTTTATATGAAGGAAGACGATGACATATTTAATAAAGAGAATGAGAGAAAGATTTGAGGTGGCCCCTTCATCTTCTTCTTCAAATATAAAAACATTTTAATCAATATTATTCTTCTAAACAACAGAAGAAAATCTTTCGTCAGAGGATTATTAAATATTCGAACCAAATTTTCGTATTAAATATTAGCTGTTAGATAGTATCTTCATAATTTGTCTTTTGTCTGGATGACGCTGAATTAAACAGCGGCTCATTTTATTCGTTGAAGAATAATGAAAATTGGAGTGATAAATTCAGTTTATTCTGTTTTTGAATTATTTAATAACTTAGAAATAAATTATTTTCCTTTTGAACTCCTTTTTAAAAATGTTTTCCCCCTTGCCCGTTTACTTGTCTAAAATCTTGTCACTCTACTGCTATTGCTATGTCATCATATTTTCAAATGTATTCTATATCAGTGGGTTTCATCTTCAAATTATTTTGTGTTTATCCTGAATTATGAATCGTATCAGTGTGATCTATTCCTCAATCGTGTATGAAAATTTGAAATGTGTTAAATAAGTGTTAAAAATTAAATTAATGGTCGGTTAAAAGATCGTGAATATTTAAAATGACTTATTGGCGAAGGAAAATGTAATAAAAAATTTGAATATTTTTTTTTCTAAAATTCAAAACCTGATATTAAAATTTAATTTTCATCTATTTGTTGATAATAAAGATTCTAAAAAAAATGCATAAAAGCAATTAAATGGTAAATACACTAGCTATTGAATCATCAGAGAGATGTTTACAATATTGTTTCTTAAATTACTTGACAAACCAGAAAAAGTTCATGTTATTATATTTGCAACATCAATGCCAAGGTTTGAAGGGGATCTGAATTATATTTTATAAAATATTTCTATGATAGGCTACTCTGCGTTGAAAAAAATTAGAATTTTGGGAACACCCCACCAGCATTGGCGGGACTAATGGTTGAGTACTATGTGTCATCAGCTAGTAGGCTGCAGCTACTCACGTAGCACTAAATTCCCGTCATCAACCTCTGCGCACTATTGCTGTTTTCACTAAGCAAGTAAGAACTATGCCGAAAGATATTCATCCCTATGTATTCTAGGATATCTAAGAATAATAAAAATGCATTCAAATATGAAATTCCATTTTAAATATTTTAATTTACAATTACAAAACTATTATGTGCAGATATGAATTGCCCTTATAAAACGAGTTTTGGTTTATCACCTTTTTAAATTATTGCAAATGGAAGTATTTTGCGAATAGGTAAATTGTGCAGAAGGTTTGTTGAATACAGAATATTTTTACAGAAATTATACAGAAGGAATTATAATGAAGGAATATTATTTTTATATTAAAAGAATTCTACAGAAAATTTTTAATGTAAAAGAATAACAAATTATATTATTAAACATTAGAACAGAGATAAATGTACATCATAACCGAGGAAATTTAAGATCCTTCCTTTAGAAAATTTATTAAGAATTTATGATTTATTATACACTGATGGAAAAAAAATGCCATCACCAAGAAAAAATTATTGTAAAGTAATGAAAATTTAGAAATACATTTGTCTAGGTAACATATTTAATTGATTAAAGTTTCAAGATCACAGATAGAACCATTGGTGAGAAGAGCCATTTCAAATGTGAAATATTGGTACATTAGTAACCGGTGTAACCGCAAGAATTTTAAATGCAAGCATGCAAACGTGCATGCATTGTGTAGTACAGGTGTCGGATATCAGTTTGTGGCATGGAGTTCCATGCCTGTTGCACTTTGGCGGTCAATACAGGGACGGTTAATGCTGGTTGTGGGGTTGTCGTCCAATGATGTCCCACACGTGCTCGATTGGAGAAAGATCTGGTGATCTAGCAGGCCAAGGCAGCATGTCGACACTCTGTAGAGCATGTTAGGTTACAACAGCGGTATGAGGGAAAGTGTTATCCTGTTGGAAAACAGCCCCTTGAATGCTGTTCATGAATGGCAGCACAACAGGTTGTATCACTAGACTGACGTACAAATTTGCAGTCAGGGTGCGTGGGATAACCACGAGAGTGCTCCTGCTGTCATACGAAAGTGCTCCATAAACCATAACTCCAGTAGTAGGTCCTGTGTGTCTAGGCCGCAGACAAATCACTAGCAGGCGTTCACTTGGCCTCCTTCTAACCAACAAACGGCTATCACTGCAACCAAGGCAGAACCGGCTTTCATCAGAAAACACAACAGATATCCACTCCGTTCTCCAATGAGCTCTAGTTTGACACCACTCACGTCGCAAACGGCAGTGGTTTGGAGTCAGTGGAATGCACTGTACAGGTCGTCTGGCTCGGTGCTGTCCTTGAAGTAACTGATTTGTAACAGTTCGTTGTGTCACTGTGGTGCCAACTGCAGCTCGAATTTCAGCTGCAGACGCAGTACGATTAGCCACAGCCATACGCCGAATACGATGGTCTTCCCTCTCAGTAGTACCACGTGGCCGCCCGGAACCTGGTATTCTCGAGGCAGTACCTTTCCTTGACCACTGACGCCAATACTCATGCACAGTAGATACATTCCTGACAAGTCTTTCAGCAATATCGCGGAAAGAAAACCCACCTTCTCGTAGCCCTACAACACGACCTCGTTCAAATTCAGTGAGCTGTTGATAATGACTTCTTCGTCTTTTCAGAGGCATAATTTACTAACATTAACCCATTACGTCAAATATCAATTGTAAATAACGATCACGAACCTTACAGCGCTTATTTAAAGCAAACCTCATTTGCATGTTCATAGCGTTGTTAGTAGCGCCACACTTACGCGCGTAGCTCGAAATTTGAATCGACGTCATCTTTCAGATGTATGAACAGGCCTACCAATATTCGTTTATCTAGCACAGCTTCTTCCTATTGTTGGGAGTTTTTTTCTATCAGTGTATATGCTGTAGAATTCCCTGTAAAAAGGTGTTGTACCACGGTTAGAGGAATGAAATACGTTCTGAGAGAAAAGACTCATGATCACTCTAGGGCAGAAGTTTGATTACTAGTTCGTATGAAGTTGATATTCACTTATTCGCGCACACAACCCCTTTTTAGAGGGTGAACGCTATCAATAGATAGACCACAGAATGAAGAATAATTATGCCCTAACCAGACTCGAACCCGTAACCTCCAGATTATAAAAGGATACGCTAAACCGAAAATAGGACACCAGCATTTAAGCTTTATGTAGTCTGATAATAATATACTATTATTTCTGCCATAATCAAACACTCAAATATGTCAAATGCTGCTTCTAATTTCATAAATTTTTTTTTCTCAGGTGCAGAAAAAAAAACCCTTTAACGTGACATCTTTTAAACGTAAAACCAGTAAATCGATTAGAAAAGAAATGAATTAGATTTATTCATCTTGTGATTTCAGAGAGACTTAATAAATTAATCAGCATTTAAGTAAATGGTTTTATAAAATCCTAGTTGTAATTTTTGTTATTCAGAAAAATAAATAACTGCAGTATAATTTAGAAGTACTTAATGGTTTTATCAGTACTTGTAAATGCAGTACCTCTTATAATTATGATATTATAATTTTTAAAAGTCATAAAAAATCCGATGAAAACTGTAAGTGAAGTTAAAATAAAAGAAGGAATCATAATTTTTTTACAGATAAATTTGCACACATTTGTTTTTCATCGAAGAAAACATATTTTTCTAAATATATTTTAATGGTTTTATAAAGAATATTGTCTATAAGACAAATCATTAAACAAAAGTAAATTATTTTACTTTTTGTGGAATCCTGTGTTTAATGTTAATTAACTAACAAGAAATGACGAAACCCAATTTTTAAAGATAAAAATGAAGTGAACGAATATATTGTTGTTGTCTTAGAAATGCTGTTTAACATATGTGAAGTAATGATGTCTTTATTTCTTCTGTACACTGAAACGATTCCCATTTTGGTATTTCTTCTATTCGAAAATTTACAATATTATTAGTGTCCTTGATGATCCTCGCTTACTTTCTCAGTATCCTAAAGAATCGATGTGATCAACATCGTAATCCTTCTTTACAAATATTTGTTTACTGGCGCAAACCTGAAAGATTCTTTATTGCCGATTTATAGCTTCTCCTCCAGATGGCGCTAACAAAGCTGTCAATCCGAGCTCTGGGGCTTTAAGAAAAGGTGCCGAGAATAACCAAATTGCGATGACAGCAAAGAAAAAAAATCGGTGACATCAGAAGAAAGAAGATGAACTTTGCCCGGAGATCAACTGTGATTAAAATGTGATATTCTAGACAGTTTTCTCTTCACACAAAATAATAGTTAAAAATAAAAAATATATATTTTTGACACTTGTTGATTGATAGATTTTTTTTTCTTCTCAGAATTAGAAATCTAAACGTGCCTATTTTATAACCTGGGTGATCGTAATTAAATTTAGCTTATTCGGGGCACAGTTTAATGTAAAGGAAATGCGGATTTATTTAGGCGGTTTTGAAATTTCGATCGAATCGATGAAATGTACCCTTTATAACTTAGCAATCCTTAATGCAGCCCCCTAAATGCATATTAAATGGAAAAAAAAAACTTGCGCATCTACTTGAATATAAAACTTTAATGATGAATCTATTTAAGCTATTATTTAAAATTACTGTTAAAATAATTTCTAAAAGTTATGGAAAAGATTTATCTTCTTTTTTATTTTCTAAATTTCATATAAATTTTTTTTTGCAAGAATTTTGAATTTAAGTGTAAAAGAAAACACTACAAAACAACGGACAAAAATAGGACATAATGATATAGTTTCATGAATCTCACAATGTTACCACATTTAGCACACAAAAAAAAACCTATCTGAAATTATCCATAGTCGACTCTTTAACATGCACGAACGCACACACACACACACAAACACATGTATATTGACAAGCAATATTGAACAACAATTTCGAATATTGCTGAATAAAGGCGACTTATTAATGTATCTATATAATTGATGCAATCTACAAGATTGACAAGTTTGATGCCAATTTCGCTGACGAAATATTGATTTTGTATTATTATATTATAGGTGTTTTTTTGTACTTGTATGATGACATTATAGGTATTATTTGTATATTATTTTGTATTATTATAGGCAAATGTGAGTTTTAAAGAGTCAGATTATGATTATAATTTCATAATCTTTTGTTAAAAATCGGTATTATGAAAAAAATTCTTTTCAATTAACCAATTGTTGAAAATTTAAGCAACAACTGAGCTTTCTGAGTAAATAACTGTTTTTACCGCTTGTTTGACCTGTTATTTCTTTAACTGATTTTTTTATTATTATTTCCAATACTTTTTATCAGAATTAGATTTTCTAATAAATAGCCTAGACTTGTTTTTGGTGGAAATAGAGAAATACTTCTAACTGAAAGAATTAAAACATTTATAAAGGTTATATGAAGAATTTAGCAATATATAGTGCATTTTTTTGTTGAGAAAACTAGGGAAAACTTATTTTTTACAACTTGGAACCATGAATAAAAAAGTAATGTATCAAAATATATTTGCAAATATAATCTCGTTAGATCAATATGTTACCCTGCCCTGAAACTGGAAACTCATTTTCCAACCATAGTCATAGCTTATGGGATAAATAGAATTGCACCAGCTTAATCGCGCATGTGTTTAGAACGTATTAATTAACATAGCGATTTAATAAATATTTAAGAGAAATATATGTAACACACATTACATAAATGAAAAATCGCTCCTCGATATCTTAATCACATCGCGCAAGAAATATAAAATGAAAATAAATGACATCAGCAAAAATTCGTTTTCATTTACTTTCAGTAATTCTCCAACGATGTTCATTATTAATGCAGTTAACAGATAATGATAAAATATTACTTTGTTTTGACAGATCTGTCCGAGTTAAAACATCATTACAATATGCGACATAAACAATGTAAACTACAATGAATTAAAAAATCTGACATGTCAAATATAAATGTTTTAAATATGGAAATATATTACAAGAAGGGACATATTATACATGGAATATACACTGAAGTGACAAAAGTCATGGGATGACTGTTAATATCGTGTCGGTCCTCCTTTTGCCCGGCGAAGTGCAACAATTCGACGTGTCATGGAGTCCACAAGTCGAAGTCCTCTGCAGGAGTATTGAGCCATAGACGTCCATAATTGTGAAAGTGTGGATGGTGCAGGAGTTTGGGCACGAACGGACCTTTCGATGGTGTCCCATAAATGCTCGATGGGATTCATATTGGGCGATCTAGGTGGCCAGATCATGCGCTGGAATTGTCCGGAATGTTCTTCAAACCAATTGCGAAAAGTCCTGGCCCAGTGATATGGCGTATATTCATCCATAAAAATCTCATCGTTGTGTGGGTACGTGAAGTACATGAATGGCTGCAAGTGATCTGCAAGCAGCTTAACATAGCCATTTACAGTCAATGATCGGTTCAGTTGCACCAGAGGACCGAGTCCATGCATGTAAAAACAGCCCACACCATTATGCAGCCACCACCAGCTTGAACAGTGCCTTGCTGACAGTTTGGGTCCATGGCTTCGTGGGGTCTGCGCCACACTCGAACTCTACCATCAGCTCGTAACAACTGCAATCGTGACTCATCTGACCAAGCCACGGTTTTCCACTGGTCAGGGACCAGTCGATATGCTCACGAGCCCAGGAGAGTCGCTGCAGGCGATGTCGTACTGTCAGTAAAAGCTCTCGAGTCGGTCTTCTGCTGTCATAGTCCAAGGAAGACAAATTTTGCCGCACAGTCCTATCGGACACGTCCCTCGTACGTCCCATATTGATTCCTGCAGTTATTTGACGAAGTGTTATGTGTAAATTAACATTGACCATTCTACACAGACGTCGGCGGTCTCGGTCGTTAAGTGCAGGTGGTCGCCCTCTGCGCTGTCCATGATGGGATGTGATGCCTGAAATTTCATACTCTCGGCACACTCTTGATACTGTGGATCTCGGAATGTTGAATTCACTAACGATATCCGCAATGGAATGACCCATTCGTCTAGCTCCAACTAACATTGCACGTCCAAAGTCTGTTAATTCTCGTCGTGCCGCCATAAATCACGAAATACCTGTTCAGATGAATAACTTGAACACAAATGAAAGCTCTGGAAAACGAACTGCGCATTTATACTTTTTCTCTGCGATACTACTGCCATATGTATATTTGCATATTGTTATCCCATGACTTTTGTCACTTCAGTGTATAATATACCAAAATTTTATTATCAGCTGTGTCCATTACAATCGCTGGCGCTAGATTATTAAATACCGATAGAATTAGTCTCTCAGCTATTCGCTGGGATTACAGTCAGTATTTAATGTTCGATAAATCTCTTATGCATGACTAATTGTCTTCTGTTCCGCAAACAAACTTTTCGAACTTAAAATTATTACTGGTGATGATATAATAATTATTTTAAACCTTTTATTTCACTCACTCTGCACATAACATACTAATGGCTTACTTGCTTATTTATATAAGCGCCCCGTTTTAAAGCAATACTAGGACCATTTTGGGACGTAACACAATTCTGAAAAGCGGTTAGAAGACGAGGACGATACCCGATCTAGCACACCCCTCTTCAAGTTTCCTCACCATACCGGCGAGATGACATTTAATTTTCATGGATTTCACTCACACCAGATCCTTTTACACGAAGATTCTTCTGCCGAGTTGGGTCTCGAACCTGAAACCCTAAACAAGTAACATCTCATAATAATGGGTGCAAACGTCACAACATCATATTGCTATCAGAGAAATAACCATCCAATTCCTCCACCCTGATTACTGAAACCTTTAGACACATGCCTCATGTAATCTACACTGATATTAAACAATGTGTATCGTCTTCTTATGGTTGAAAATCACTCAATTATGTCAGTGAGAATTTTAGAAAAACAAGCACATTATTTAAAAATTAATATCGCACGGGGCAATTTCTGGAAGTTATTGGGAAAAGTATTAATTTTCTTAACAATTATAAATACAATTCTAAAATTATCTCCGGGAAACTTATTCTTATTTTACATACTCTATCTTTGACAAATCTGGTAACTCCTAGCAAAATAGTCTCTTATGTAGAGTGTCAAAGCATAAAACACGAATACATGTTCTTTGAATTTTATTATTAGTAAACATATTTACTTTAGCCCAACCAACCGATTTTTATTATTAGCAGAAATATTTACAGAATTCCGACGAACCGATCTTTATTAGTAGTAAAGATATTTACAGAAGTAGGAAACCAAATCTCATGTAAATATAATAATCAAACAAAATAGTTTGTATCTCAGAAAAAAATTCAATCGCTTTTATATTCTTTCATATTAGTAAATTCATGATAGTATTTGAATTTTTCTTACAGTATGCAAATTTAATTATAGTTGATATTGGATTCTAGAAAATCTAATTATCTTAACAAATATTTGATCTTTCTAATATATCATGAAATTAGGATTTCCTCCATTTTCTCATTGCAACTCAATTTAAAACTTCATGGAGGATTTTTTAAAATAATTCCTTTAACAATATTCATACTCTCTTTTAAGCTTGGGATTTCAAAACATTTTTTTCTGTAAATAGGAATATAAAAAGAAGGTTTGAGTTTTATGAAAAATTCAATTAGTACATTAGATTCTGTGTTTAGACCAACAGCAAGAAAATAGAAATAACTCTGACACAGAATATTCTTAAGTTAACAATAGATAATTTAATCACTAATTTATATCACTGTATTTATATCACATCTTAGAAATTTTGACAACTTGGAACTTCAAAAGAAAAATTACAAAAATGTTGATTATTTACAAAACTTTTTTTAAAATATAATTAATATTTCATTGAACCTAGAAAATATTTTTAAATCTCTGGACATAACCATTGATTTGTATTTATTAATTTATTTAATAGAATTCCATTATATATATTTTTAAAAACTTGTCTACAATTTAAAAATATTTTTTAAGACTACAAAGATTGTTTTCCCCATGAATTGCTAAATCATCTAACAGTCATTGACATTAAAATATATTTAATTTCCAAGAAATGCACATAAACTTCAGCATTTTGATTATTAAAATTTTCAGAAAGAATAATAGAGAAATATTGTCTAATTTGAACTTTAAATAATTTCATTGGTAAAATTTATATAGTGTTTCAAAATAACCAATATTATGAAGAGTATGTAAATTATCTTATGATTTTATGAAAAACTTACCATTTCAATAAAATATGTTATCTTAAATCAGTATAAGAAATTTTCTAGCAGCATGCTGCAATTAACAGTAATTTTTAGAAAAGTGTTTAACTTTAAAAAAAAACTTAATCTTTTATTAGGAATATATTATTTATAATTCCAAATAATCATTTTGTTTTACTCGAAACTTTCTTATTGTCTTTGTATTATCCGTGTGATTTTATTGTATTAATTTTAAATCTTGAACTTACTACTGAAAGCATAACATGTCAGATTATAATTTTAGTTCAAATTATACAAATTTAATTCAGTTAATTAATTTGATTCCCTCCATATCATCTTAAAATCATATTGTGGCTAAGCTATTTATTTGTGGGGATGGGGTCCAAGAAAAACACCATTTTAGTGCAAATATATTTAATGACATAAAATACTAGCTTGTACACAAAACAATTAAAGAAAACAAAAAGAACACAAAAAAATACATGATTAAAGTTATTACAACTAAGGGAGGTCATAAAAGTGTTGCAGCGCCTCTCAAGTCCTTAAGACCAACTGAGCTCGCTTGGAAGTCAAGCTCTGACGAGTGTTTTTGTATAGATGGCAACACTGGAAAGTCTTTGGTGCTGTAGTGAAATAGGTTTGTCACATATCCTAAAATCCTTTTGCAAAATGGAAATTAACATAAAAATTGATTTGATTAAATTTTAATGCAATGCTTTCGGTAATTTCTTTCATATATATTAACGCTTTTTCTTTCAACATTGATTCGTGATCCGTAAAGAAAGGCTTGTAAGCATTCTTTATAATGAAACGATAATATATTTAGCAATTGCTTTATTCTTCAAACGACTTCCTAGTCCGTTAGTTTTAAAGAAGAAAAGAAAGATATAAGTTTTTACACTTTTGCATTCTTAGTATAGAGAAAGTATAGAAATCATCAAAGAAATTCGATTTCGAGATTTTGACGAATTTCCTATAAACCTCTCTAAATTCAAAAAGAACATTTTCATTATTAGTCTGTCTGCTTTTCCTCCATATAACTGTCTGCTTATCTGTCAATCCATCTCGCTGTCTGGGTCGTCAGACATAACTCAAAAAAGTTTGATCTAGACGGAAGAAATTTAATATTCTAACTTTGTATAAAATTTGTGTACTACGGAATTTTGAACAAAATTTGTCAAGAAATTACTGCCTCTCAGCCTGTTCGAATATAATTTTGCACTTTAACTACAAAAGAAAGAGGGCTAGAAAGATAAAAATGGATATACCAAATTAATATCTATAACTTAGACAGCATCCATATTTTGAATCAAATCCAACAATGAGTTGATTTATTTGTTCTGTCTATTCTTTCAGAAACATATAAATGTGTGTGATATAGTAATTTGTATACTTCTGCTTTATTTTATATTGTTTCCATTGAAACTCTTAAAAGACAATTTTAATTATGACAGTCCCATACCAAGGGTCAATAGCCAAAGTATTTGAAACGATTTGACAAAAAATTCAGTGTATGTGTCATATTCACTCCAAAGGTGAATTTTTCGTTATTATTGCACACCAGTGTCATGCAAAGTGAGCTCTGGGATAACACCTTTTATAGAAAGTATGAGAAAAAATATGAGAAGACCCTTCCCGTTGTATGGAGGTTGGTTGTATATTGAATATCCCAAATGTATGGAGAATAATATGTAAAGATGCATAGTATCATCCGCATTTGAAAATGAAGTGAACTGAATAAACTGTAATGTATGGAATCGTGCATTTTCTTGCTCCCTTATTATTCCAATTCGTAATTATAAGTTATTTTTAATAATCGTTTTTCTGTGTTTCTTATTTTGAGGCGAGAAATATGAGTTAAAAAGACTAGAACGCTGAAATTAAAATTTTTGAAACGTAAGCTGCTATGTAATTGCTCGATTAATCATTAAAATGCACAAAATCATTACAATATCAAAATACTTCGGAAACAAATCATTTTCATAATAGAAATTTCTAATGTGTAATACCTTTGTAACTCTGTATGAGAAGTCTGTAATTCTTAGCTCATCATGAATTGCATTTAAATCGCCCATGCAAAACTTATATTTTTTCATACGAAAAAGTGTAAATAGTTGATACAATGATAAATATAAACAAAGAAAACTGTTTTAATATATATCAGAGTACCTTTTTATGATAAAATTATTATGTAAGAGGAAGTTATTTAAATGTCAGTGAAGAAATTCAAATAATATTCATATAACGACTGAAAAATTCTTCCTACATAACTTTTCTGCAAATATATTTTCCTAATACTATATTTTTGTGATTTAAATAGCGTAAAGGATATATCCCAATTCCCCAATCCTTTACTGTAATATATTCGATATTACCACAAAATAGGAAATGTAAATCAGGAGCCACAAGTTGAATTCACGTAAATCCGACCCGGTTAGATCTTTTGTACACAGAAGAATATTCATCTCTTTGAGGGTAAAATAATAGATGATATTATATATACCTTATATCTTGCGTCATATAGAGTATCACAACACTATTTTGGAGCTATCTTTTAGAGTATTTGACTAAAATTGGAATAATTTGAATATGTTAAAGAGGGAATTTCGCAATTCAAAATAAACGAATGAAAATAACTTTACTGTTTGGAAAGTTTAGAGTTTGATGAGAAAAGGATTAGCATTAAATATCATAAAAACCATACAGAATTTTGCAATTAACCTTTTAGAAGCAGTTTTCCTAATCTAAATTTTCTATTTTCTTTTTAATTTAAAAGTATTTAGAATGAGTCCAAAAGATCGATTAATTAACAGTATTTGATTTTAAGTACATCAAACATTAAAAAAAAATCAGCAGAATCGCTTGAAATAATCGGCCGAAATTCTACTAACCCTAACTTGATGTATGTTGCCAAAAAAACTGGAGTATTATTCATATTTGACCTCAGCTTTTTGGCACGAAAGTTAGTTTTTAATTAATAAAAAATAATCAATCAATTAACCGGAATAAAAAATAGCCTATGTTCCATTCCTGATTATAATCTATCTTTGAGCTAAATTTCACCCAATTTCGTTCAAACGTTCTAGCGTGATTGAGTAACAAACATCCATCCATCCATCGAAATTTACATTTATAATATTAGTATAGATAATCGGATTTTTATAGAAATCCGTTTGTTGTAAATGCTGCCAAATTTACATACTGTCAGTGTATCCAAAAGTAATGGGTGCTTTCATCGCGTTGGCATATTTCGTATAAAATATAAATTTTAATAATAGAAATATACATTTTTAGAAAAGAAACTTCGATGAAATTTAAAAATTTGATGATAAAACAATTGGCGCGGTAGAATTTTTAAGAAAAGATGGAACTGGATTAAAATATTTAATAGATGAAATTTTTTTTCAGTTATATTTTTCTACTTATAGACTCTTCGACGAATGATTTTGTTTTATTCATAACTGGGAGAATACTATATGGGCCAGCCAGAGGAAGTTTCTCAAGGCAAGATTTAAGAAAGTTATTCTGAATTGAATGATTTGGCAAAGACAAATGCTGAAAGCCATAGATTACCATAGTTTTTTAACAATAAATTTTTAGCTTAGAAACCAAAAATAATGGTTATTACAGTTTCTAACAAAAATCCAAAGTTTAAGAATTTTTAAAACGTGCCACGGACAAAATTGCCCTTAAAATTTTTTTTTTATTCTAAATATTTAATAATTTATAGCAAAAATGTTTTTCTCTTTGAAAGATTATCAACAATTTAGTTACTAATTCGACTTGTCTTAATTTTATTTTTGTAAGAAGTTCTTATTTTTTTTATGGAATTCTTAAGAATTTCTTTCATATCTAGAATCTCTTTTTTACACTCAATAGTTAAAATTAATAATGCGTCACGATAGAATTTGTTAAATTAATAAAACTACTTAATGACCCGGATGGAATAGTACTCAATTTCGAAATATCAAGTACTCAAAAAGAGATTTTCGTTTTGGAATACTTAAGGGAATATTAAGGGAATAACAACGACACATTGTGCAGGGATTTTTAATTGAATCGTATATAATTTT
>JAPMOQ010024568.1:0-21015 GCA_026543055.1 Argiope trifasciata | reverse complement strand
AGAATATCAAATTTTGGTTTCAACTTATTGAAATCATGATACCTGATTTCTGTAAATATTTATTATGAAAATGTTACTATTGCAGTTTAAATTCATCAGCTTTAGACATTTTTAAGTAATGATTCCTGAATCTTGAATTATGCCTGTGCTGCTTTAAGAATCTTGGCGATTACTGAATCATTTTCACAAATACTTCAATGTTCCAGATGCAATCCTCGCAATGCAATTTAAAATTTCATTCTAACCTGTTTCCCTTCAACTGAATATTTGTACTAATACTCAACTAAATATTTTACAATATGGTATATAGCCAGATTATAGAAGCGGACATATATACGCATATACATTTATACATATATACGCATTAAAATTCTTTTTATCTGGATTATTTAGGGTAGTAATTAATAAAGATTTAACTTAAGTTCTTTTAGGATTCATTGTAAAACATCTCCAGCATAAAATAATTTTATGATTCAATTTTTTCTTATATATATATAAAAGGAATAAATGGAGCCTGTGGAACATATTGTGGTCAGTCATATAATAAAATCAATAAATTATGTTTGTAATTATCAATCAATACCTCTCCCAACTGGCTGCTACACACAACACAACGCTTCTTACCCTGTAAACAGAACTAGGCACATAGCGCAGCTCATCACAAGCTTGATCTCCACACAAAGCTGGCAATTCACCAGACTATACCACTAAGTTGTTTCCTCTCTTCCCAATGACTACGTTGCTTGTCGTGACTACGACTATTATTCAATACGTCACACAACTTTTGACTACAGGTCTTTTATAGCTCCCAGGTGTATGCCGAGGCCGACAGTTCTTATTGGATGGATCATTAAAATTGTCGATGTTGCAGCAGCATCCATTTTGTCCCCAAAGTCTCCAAATGATTGCCAAGTTTGTAGTCATGCTCTGAGATCAAAGACGCAACGACTGATCAGCACCCACAATACTGATAGTGTAACGGTTTTTTTTCTTTACGATGACATTATTTATGCTCGGAAGCGAAATTATAGCTTCTCAAAAGTACTGAGTACTAAAAATCTTGCTGGAGATAAAAACAAATAAAATAAGATTGAATAACAGTAATGTTTAAACAAACATAAAGAAACGTGTAAATGAATTTCGTGAAACAGTTTCATTGATTTTATACATGCTCTTTAAAAGTATAATTAAATGTGATTCTAAATATTTTTTTACTAAGCCTATATTTTAGTTCTCCGTAAAATGACTTTCATTTCCATTAACTTTAATAACTAGAATTTTTTATTTTATTTTGTAAAGAGAAAACATTTAACATGAATGTAAAACAAGTTGAGCTTTCACTTGTGCATTCTAAATTTTCGGTTCATCTCTCTTTATATAACATCATCGCCATTTACCTAGCTAACAAGTGCAAAGAATTACACCATATTTTTTTGTCAAAAATGATTCTTTATCAGACCCGCAGTCTGTGATTGTATTCTACTTTTCATGCATTGTCTCAAATTAATTGATTCAAATCGAGTAAGTATATATTTTAGTAATTAATGGTTGGCAAGATTCAACCCACATAAACATTCATTTAAATTTAACAGCACAGAAAAATTTAATTATGTTTTTGATGTGATTCTAACTAGAGATGTTAACTTCATCTGTAGCAATATTTTTATACGGTTATTAATAAAAGCTATTTGAACGCAGAACGCAGTCATTAAAATATGTCTCGATTAAGCAAATAAAAAGTACATATAATAATTAAGAATAAGCATACGAGAACTTTTAAAAACTCTTAAATCTTTCACTTTCCAGAAAACTATTATATAAATAAAGATACACACTTTCATCAAAACAAATTTTTTAAATCATCATTTAGTATCTGTTATATTATTAAATACTTTTACCATGTAGGGTCAGAAAGTACCAAAAAAAGTAACATTTGCATTAATTCTTCGTATCTTGTAAAGATGTAATCATGTGAAGCAGGTTATCTATTATTAAAAAAATATTTTTAAAGGTACTTTGATAAATCATGATGTAGGGATTCTTAGGAGATGCATTTAAGTTTCGTATTCAGTTAACTCAATGCAAAAATAAGACGAAATGTATTAAATCATTTATTTAATACTGGTAAAATGCTACCAACGTATATTAATGGTCATAAAAATGCGCATATTAAAGAAATAAAATCCGCACACTCTTGAGTTATATTCAAATTATTTTTTGATAAATTCTGCAAATGATTATCAAGGATTCAACTGTGACTCACATATTATTGAGCACTTTCAATATTTATTTTCTCTATTTTCACCTGAATTAGGAAAAAAAAAATATTTAAATACTGATATTTTCAATTTATATTTCATTCATTTTCTTTTCAAGACTCCTTTAAAGTATTTAAAAAGCAAATTTCTAGCAATGTTTTCCTTATTTTAAAATCCTTCCTGATGAACAAAAAAATTATTTTATAATCTTAGTTCAATTTAATGAATAAGATAATCTTTATGATCTGAAATAATTGAAAATATTGTTGACGAAGAATGTAATGAATATATGCAATGTGTTAAATAATGCTGCAATTAATCTGATGATTTCAGCACCCATGTAACAGAGCGAAGATCATTTGTATGTAGGAAACTGAATGTGCGATATTCAAGAATAAAGCATGCGTTACTCTTATATTATTACCTCTTTAAATTCAGTAACCGGAATTGTCTTCCAATTCCTTTGTATATTAATGCTTTATTTCATCACCAGACTAAAATTAAAAACACAAAAAGTAAGTGTATGTTTAAGAAATGGCACAAAAATGTAATACAGATTCACAACTTGTTAGGACAACTTACTAAACTTTCTTCTTATCTTACTTAATTTATTCATTCATATATTTAAGAAAATAACGCACGCAAATGCATTTTTCATTGTTAAAAGCACTATGCATTAAAATTCAACAGTCTATTTTTAATTTTCCAACATCAAACTTAATTCATATAAGAACTATTAATTCGATGATTAAATATTCAATATCTTCAATGTTTTAGGCTATTTTTTTAAATTAAATGCCAGGTGAGTAAATAATATGTGAGATGTCATCTTTAATCTTCCTGTTTCTTAACTTTGCTGTATCCAAAAGCAGACATAAAGCAGTTTTTAGAATCAATGTCTAATCAATGTCCGTTGATATTCATCAAAATGCCAAGTATTAATTATAATATTTCTGCTTAATATGTTTAAGCCAGTTATGCCTAAAGTTAAAAAATTGGAATTTTTGCATGAAATTTCTACATGTTAGTTAAAAAATTATAATAAAAATAACTTTTATGTGAGGGGCGTTCCAAAAATGGAGCAGTAGGCTTAAGTGGGTTATTAAAAGAAAAAAAATTCAGCTTTTCTATCATTTTAAGAATTACTTTTAATTAAAAATTTAGCAAGATTTTGAATAAAAGAATATAAACTAAATTTTTCTCATCACATATTATATTGGAAATGAAGATTTTATAATAATCCCTAGAATGGAACAGGAAATAATTTAATTGTGTCCTAATAATATAATTTAAATTGTCTTTTTGAGCATAAACATTAAAATTATCGAAATGCGATTTAAGATCAGGAAAAATAATCCATCAGAAGAAAATTTAATTCATTATTTCAAGAAACAGGTTTCTTATAAAACATTTAAATATTTTGATTCAATAAGAAAATACACGTTTAGTTAAAAATTAAGAGTATTTGAAGTTGCGTGTATGAGTCCATTATTTCTCATTTTAATCTTATTTATTAAGTTAGCATCGAAGCTAACGCAGGATGATTTCGAGTTTCTAAAATTTATACTAAGAGCAGTATTCGGGAAAATTGCGTTTGTGTGAACATGAGAAGGGAAGCACTGGATGAATTTACTTGTAATAAAAGGATGATTTCAAAATTAAAAAGTTGTCAGACCACGAGCTTTTCTTATCAATCATGCTAGAAATAAAATATTTACCTAAAAATGGATACGTCCTTCTACTTCGAGAGCATGCTATAGTTATCAGAAAAAAGGCTGATGGTTAACCTTTTTTACAAAATTGGTGAAAGAACAAATACTGCGACTAAATTATTAAAAAAACTCGATTTTATTGAATAAAGTGAATTTTGAGGAAACCGTTATTGTAAAGGATCGTTCAGAAATGGCAGGAGATTCTTGATTGCAGACCACTTCAATCCTGTAAAATGAAATCCTGTAAAATGTATCATGAAATAATTGATATACAAGATCTCAATGGGAAGCAGGAATACATCTAAAGCTAAGAATAACGGGGAATTTGGAATCGTCACTTCGACATATTTTCCAGTGAATTTTTGATTTGAATCCCAACAAGATACAAGTGGTTCTATCAAATAATAATAAAAGATTAAAGATTAAACTTTGCTACAGGAACGCTAACACAAATGTATTATCATCTAAAATGGTTATTGAACAACATGTAGAGGGATAAAGCCCACATTTCACTTATTGTTCAATTCGCAAAAAAAAAATTCAAATCTAGGATAATGTAAACTCTCGTGAGTACATGATAAATCCATTGCCTCCTCCACTTGCGATTTCTTGGTATGTTTTTCAAGACGAGCTCTTTCATTTTATCTTTTGAAAATAGTCTTCCTATATTTGAATGAAATCGTACCAGGATTTCTTAATGCATTACAATACGCATTTTGTGAGACCAAATTAATTCTGCATTTTAAGAAAAATTTGCATTAAAAATCTTCATCCATGTGATAATTGATGAAGCTAAATTCACCCACTTGATATGTGAAGTCAATGTCGCATGGGACATAATTGATGAAGACAGAATGATAATTCGAGATTGTAAATTTAAATGACCATTGTGATTACAAATTCGACATGACTATTTTTTCTGAGTTAACTCAAAGTATCGTGTGCACCATGATTTTTTAGCCTCAATGGAGGTAATGAACGATATCATTTGATGAATTATCAATGGCATCAACACAAACAAGCTATAACAGACTGAACAACATGCTTCATTTGTGTAAACCTTATATTGGTAGTCATGCTGCATTATTTTACAATTGAATTCTTCACACAAAAAAATATACGCATTCTATTATCTGTAATGTATCCAGTCATCATAATTTGTTTGATCGTCTAACTCGTCACTAAATATTATGTAACTATATAAACATTAAAATATTTCGACATGATATGCGATAACTCCCATTCGGCAATTGTTACTATAATTTTTTATGCAAGGGGAAAAACTGAAAGTTCTTCAGATAATATTGCTGAAAACTAATTATTTTTTTAAGAGCTTCACTTTTTTATTACGAATTCTTGAAATTTCTTCAACTTAATGGAACAGTCATATATAACTTAATAATAAAATAAATTTTAGAAGTTAATAGGAATGAAAATGAAGAGAAAAAGTATATTTCTGTTTATTTTGATTCAGACATTTAACAAAGTTAAAAAGAAGTACCTATACAGTAGGAAATGGAAATGAAAGGTCAGGGAATCTTGAAATAGATTAATGCTTTCTTTTCCTCAACAAACATTTTCAATGGCTGAAGACCGGTTTCGTGTTTGTTCTCCGTAAATGTAATATGTCTCAGTCACTTATCTGGATTAAATGATTTTACGAGAAGAAACTTGGACGACATTCCTCATACTGTTCAAAAGCTTTAACCTTTTGTTGAAATCTTCATTTTTCGCTAATCTTAAAGGAGAAGAGAAAAAAATGTATAAACATACATAAAAAGTTATGGATGCTGGATAGATATTGATTTATTCGGAATATGCAATTATTTTGCCTGAAAGTAAATAAAATTACTGTTAAAGGAATTTAGCTCGCTTATTTATCAAGTTATTTAGAGAGTGTATAATTGGGAAGATTTTAATGCTTGTAAAGAATCTACTTAAATTTTCAACAAAAAAAAAACCTACTTCAAGATTTCAATTTTTATTCACAAAGTTCTTTCTTTATATCTTCTCTGAACATAAAAATTTAACATTTGATTATCGATCTTTTTTCTGATATTTTTTTCTTCATTTTCGGCTTAAATTATGTAGGACATGGTATTTTGATGAGTGGCGCAGGTGCTATCTGCTGTGTTTCTTCAAGAAATTTGTACATGACAATTCTATATTTATACCCCATTTCCTAAAATCAGTTTTTGTATCCTATCTTAATCAGCGTCAGCTGATTGAAAAAAATAAATATATGAATTGTATGGTGACAAAGAAATTTAGACATATTCTGAATGATATTTTTATTTAAAAGATTGTATTAACTTACAAGATCTACACAATAATATCTGATTTTTGTAGCCTACTATCTAATGAATGTTTTAAATTCTATAATTTTACAAACCTGTACTTTTGCATCTCAACACGAATAGTGTCTTCATATGAAAGACAATTTTACTATCAGCCCTGTGTGTGCTAACCTTGTGTCACGTCAGTAATCTTAGAGCTTAGCTACCATTTGGAAATTTTTCGACCAAATATATATTACAGTGAAACCTCGAGAATTTTAACAATTCAGCGTATAGGAACTAAAATAATCTTAATTGGTCCAGAATCTTCTCACTCCATCTTCCGGAAACTATAAAAGGCCGGCATTCTCAAGTTGCAAAGTATCGGGATTCTGAGACAAAAATCAACCAGAACTGGAATTAGAGTCGAAGACAAGAAACGAGTCGTCGACAGGAAACGGAGTATCATTGTAATGCAGGAGATTGAGTGAAATGATTAATTTTCCAAATGCGGATAAAATTCAGACCATAGCCATTCGATATCCATTACTGCTACTATGCCAAAAAATACTAATTATTAAATTCCATATATACTTTAATTAATAAAAATATGTTCAAGAAAAAATATTATTTTAAGTAGTTTCAATTTTATTATTACAACTTTCCCAAATGTGAGCAAGCTCCATCAGGTAATGAGCTTTGAAGGGAAAAAAACATACTTCTAGTGTTTAAATCATCAAAATTGTTGAAGGCTTTTGATGTATATTATGAACAAGCCACAAAAATATTTACAATTAAGAAAAATACAAGCAAATATTAAGATATAATCATTTTTTCCCAAAATTTGTTACAACCAACTCCGATTTCCCTTACATTCATATGCAAATAAGAAATCTCGTCTTAAAGCATGTAAATACTTATCTATAACATCCTTTAAATTTTTAATAGGTAAAATCAATTGATTTAGAACATTTAAATCCATATTGTAATTGAATATTTCCTTTTTCTAATAAATGATAATGGTCTTTGTATCAATTTAAATATTGATCAAATCATATAAAAGGCAATTATAAAAATTTGGAAATATTTATTAATATTAAAAATGCTAAATATGTCATTTAAACAACTAAGATAAACTTGAATGCATAAATTAAAAATTACTATATATTGAGAGATTATAAGGGATTAAATTAATTAGATTAAAACATGAACAGATTAATCAGATTAAATTGAACTTCAAGACATAAATTAAACATTGGTATATGATAAGAAACTTTAAAGTCTAACATTTTCTATAATACTATTTAATATTTTAACTAAAAACCTATAAAACAATTTAATGTCGCAATAAATTTTAAACTAAAAGCTTTCGAAATATCCTCGTAAAATAGCCCTTAAAATACTAATTGACGAATTAAAATAAATATGAAAACAACATACCTAAAAACTTAAAGTAAGAAGTAACGTTAGGGCTTTGGAATTTGATGCCAATTATTTCAACTCAGCTTTGTCCTGTAAAGAAAAATATCATTCAAACGGGAAGCATTTTGTTAAACATAGGATCTTCCATTATTGAAACTACCTGGAAATAAAAGGGGTTTTTTTTCTGCAGAGAAATAATAGGAGGGATTTTAATTAATTGCATTTGTTATTGGAAAGGTCATTTAAATGCTTGAAATTAATTAGTGCCTATTTTTAGATTTTAAATCCATGACTAATTACAGAATTTTTTTAGAATTTAACTATAGTATATACAAATTTATTTCTGACATATTTCAGTTTCATTTCAGTGAATTTTAATTAGCACAACCTACTGGAAAGAGTTTTGAGTGGATTCCGAAAATTCATAGAATAATTTATTACTTTTCATAAACATGAAAACTAATATTGCTCGTGATAAAATATTAAATAAATATCAAATAAGCAATTAGATGATGTATCTGACTACTTTAAAATGAAAGCGTTTGAAGGACAAAAAAAAAGAAATAATCCTTAAAATGCTAGTTAAAGGTTTTAAAAAATCTGAAAAACATTCAGCTTAAAAACTTTTAAAGCTAAATATCAGTTATCTTAGCAAAGCCAATGAAAAAGAAAGAAAAGTAATCAAATAGGGATCATTTTGTCATAACGTAAACCCTCCCACTATTGACACGTAAGAACAAAATACATTTCCTTCCGAGAAATAATAGGACAAGTTTTAATTAATTAGTACATTGTTGGAAGGTTAATTAATTGATGGAAATTAATTAGTATGAATTCAGAATTGTTCCAAGTCATGGAAGAGTTTCAAAACTTTGAGAATAGCTTATACTTTAGAATCAATACCAGTGATATATTTCAGTAATATTTTAATGCCTTTCATTTAGTACCTGTCAATGAAAAGAATTTTGCATAGCAAATAGTTCACAATTTTGACTGCTTAGTTATTTGCTTTACTAGAATAATATCTGCTTTCCAATCTTCGAGAAACGAAAGCATATTTGATAGATAAATTCACATGAAAATATCTAAAATGTGAAAATATACACATAATATGTGTGTGTTTATGTAGCCATACTTAAAATTTGAGACATAGATTTTATTTTTTTTATATTTATAATTTTTTTTTACAATAAAAAAGATTATATCCGGAACTATTAACTCACAAAATTCATGTTACAGTAAAATTAAACGACTTAAAAACGAAAGAATATCTATAAAACGCGTGAAATTAGTAAAAGTATGGATAAGTTTCCATGTTCTTGTGATTCCTGTTTATAGATCTTATATCCAATATACTGGTCCCATGACACAATCTATGTCTCTAAAAATGTTCCAATTGGTTCATGGTTTCCTAATGTTTTTAGATTTTTTTTTTCAATTTTCAATTGTAGAGATACTTCAAGTTATATGTTGGAAGATAATATTTCACATTTTTTTATTACTTAATCTAACTTAAGCATTTTTGATTTTCTTATGAAAACTGTGATTTATTGTCATCTAACTTGAATTCCCCAGAAGCACCATTTTTAATCATCATTTTAAAATGAGTTTATCTTCCTATGCATTATTTTCAGTTTTGATCAAATCGTTGTTTAGAAGAATTGTAACCATACCAGATAATTAAACTTCCATATTAATTTGAATTCATCTAGCTGATATATCTTTTTTTCAAATCAATAAATTTGTCATGCCTCTATTTGACTTTTGAAAATGAATCTAATATATAAAAGCAATTATTAAAGCAAATATGAGAATGTGAAATCAAATTTATATAGTAAGTTGCTAGTGATGTGTTTTCACAACATATATTATTACTCTGTGCCAACAAGAAAAAAAAACTAGTGTTATTTCAAATTTCCAAAAAATTATAATTTCAGGTATAAAAGTATATATAATTCAAAACATGAGGGAAGATTTTCGATATTTAATAATGATTAATAGATATCGATGCTAAAAACTACATCGCATTTGTTTGCGTAGCTTAGCAATGAAGGATTCAAATCTGCGATTAATTATTTTAGTTAGTCATTCTTAAGAGTAAACATTGTTTATTTACAAACAGTTCTCAAAATATAAATTTGAAGAATCATGATAATGTCATTAAATTACTAGCAAAACACAGTGTTTAAGCTACACTGGCTGTTGATATTGTTATTTGCTATTCTGTTCAAAACTGAGGGCCTAATGTTTTGTGAAAATAAGTGGTAGCGCTTCGTAGTTTGCATATTTTACTTTGTATCAGTTTGTCTAACAATCATCTGTGTTTTCAATGTTAATGCATTTGATTCATGAAATCATTAGTTACAATATTTTAAAGTTTCAGAGTATTCAGAGTTTCTTAGAAAAAAATCGTTTAAAAAATAAGAATTTCTGTTCGATTCATTAAAAGCATGAAAAAAAGTTATTAATTTTTCAGAATGCTCAACACAGAATTGAATTGGATTCTCTATGTAAAAGAAAATGCAATGCAGTGTAAATTTAACTTAAGTCCTTGGATTGAAAAATAAGTTGTAGATGCAATTAGCACATTATTTTTTTACCGTTGCCTAATGTCAATAGAACCATTAATCTCAATTGTACTAGACTATATTCAGACAGGCTAAATCCTCAGACAAGAAAAAAATAACATTCAAAATTAAAATTTTTCTTTGCAATTAAATTTTTGAGTTTAAAATAGATTAGAGCAGTTGAAGGACTGTCGTTTGTAATTAAATTTCCGAAAAGCGAGTCAGGGATTTGTTCTAAATTTGCTTTTATATGAAAAAATAATTTAGATGGGAAAGAAATTCTATAGTTTTAGGCAAGTATTTACAAACTAATTATTTCTTTTGTTTTCGCTAAGTAGATGTTTTTAAATCATTTTCTCTGAAAACCTTAAGCCCTTGATAATTGCTCAGCGGATAACAACCTCTAAATGTTGTATATACTGTACATAACTAGCTTTTATTTTATATTGATTTATATTTTAGTCATCTTTGGTTTCAACTTTATATACATATAATAAACTAAAATGTTGTAATTAATTCAAATATAAAATTCTACGGTACATATGTGTTTTATATCATCATCCATGCAACTGCACAATGTGCAACTGTATTCCTTGAAAACACATAATTGTGATGATATGTTTCTTTATAAATTTTCTTTAACTTGATTATTTTACTATTATGCTTGGTAAATATATATTATAGAATTTTCATTTATATTTATTAGATTTTTCGTCTATGTGATAATGTTTCATTGTAAAAATTATTTGTTTCTGAACGCTTGACATAATATTAAAAAATTATCTAATAATTTCGAATATTTTTAATGAATGGAAAGAGAGGATGTTTTGAAGTGAAATTCAGGCATCTTTTGTGTTTTCTGTGGTTTCCTTGAATGTGTATTTGAGACTGTATGGCATCGATATGTTGTC
The DNA here is from genome assembly GCA_026543055.1 of Argiope trifasciata. NCBI lineage: Eukaryota > Metazoa > Arthropoda > Arachnida > Araneae > Araneidae > Argiope > Argiope trifasciata. The sequence goes on along the minus strand of JAPMOQ010024568.1, from coordinate 9,869 downwards.
TATGGATTTTGGAATGAATCTGATATTATAAACAATATTGATTGGATATTCGTAAGACATTATTGTAGAATTAAAATGAATAATTTGATTGACTTGACTTGTCCCAGTATTCTGTTCGGGTTTAATTGTTTTGAAACATTTTGAACTTTTACTAAGAAACGAAGCTGTTATTTTATCAGTATTTTATGAGTGCGTTTTGAAGAGGATGCAAAGTTTGTATAACTTCTAAGTCAACTGGTTGCATTCGATTGTCGCAGTGTGTGCTTGTGGGAGGGGGTCTAAAGCACTCATACTATCGGCGTAAACAATGAAATGACAATAAGTAGACATCGAAATTTCTTGCAAAGCACAGGATATTGCCACTATTTCAGCTGTGTATACAGACATGCAGTTATACAACTGCTAGCCCACTGTACTAATTGGAATTACAATGTCACAGCCGACATGCCCATCTCATTTCGAGCCAACAGTCAGACCAGAATGAAAGAATTATACAGACAGCGATGATAGAAAAATAGCTGCTGGTAATTAACCAATAAAGTCATGAATTTGTCAAATCCAGGAAAAAAATTAAGAATGTAAATTCTGACGTATCTCAAGGGAGAAAATAAAAGGAATCAACAGTTTTGATTGCAATATTGTTGAAGTCCGAGTTCTCAAAATTATTTGTATTCTCTCTCTGAATAGCGGAATTCAAGAAGAACGACTGGCTTACAATCTCCAAAGACCAGTTAGTTGAAAAACCGGATTATTCGGAATAGATAAGAGGTAGAAATTTTTGTACGTCTCAAATAAAGCCCAACAATCTTTTTTCATTTACTACGGGGATAGCAATGTATGATAAAATCTGGATGATAATTACGTTTCATACAAAAACGGAGGCACTGAATTTATGGTGTAGGCACACCTATAAAATGGAGGTACACTATTTATCACATCAAGCTTCTAGCTTGTTGATAGCCTTTCGGAGTTTCTTTTCTATTAATTGCATATCATTTCCTTCTCATGAAATCTGACTGTCATCATCATCAACAACAACAAAAAATTCTGTAAACAGAGGATGGAAAATGATTTGAAATTTGGCTAAGATGAATAATGAAAGAGTGACTCTAAGGACACTTCCCTGATGAACTCCCTCAGCTTGAATGAAATATTTAGAATAAGTGTTTCTCATACGAAATCTAAAGTTTTTTTTAATACAGTTAAATTTCCTCTAAAACCTAGATTTAAAAGTTTTGAAAGTATGACGTAACGCCATGCTCGGTCATAGGATGTATCTGTATTAAAAAATATAGAGACAGGGTAATTTCTCTGAACAAAGGCATTCCGAATTTGGGTTTCAATCAACGGTAGATTACCGGAAGTAGATCAATCTCGACGGAAACCACTTTGCAGCATGGAGATACATCCATGTATCTCTATTTCAAAGATAAAATGATCATTAACCATGCACTTGAATGTCTTAAATAGACAACTCGTCAAGGTAATTGGTCTGTGGTTCAGAGGATTTGAAAAGTCTTTGTTAAATATTCAGATTGAAATCATAATAACCCCTTTCCACTTAGAAGGATACTTTTGATTTGTCCAAATTCTGTTGAATAATAACAACATATTGGAAAGTGAAGCTGCGTTCAAGTGGCTAAGCATACAAAAATGTGATTCCATCGGACCCAGGACATATATCAGACTCTTTAGTCAGATCTGTTTATAGTTCAAAAGTCCTGAATTCTGAATTATAAGGAAAACTGTTTTGGGTGTTAAAAGGGAGATACGCTTGTACAATACGATTCTTAGCTATCATAAGGCAGGGTTTGACGAATTGGATGCAGAAGCCTGCTCAAATGCATGCCTAGGAGCATTGGTTATGCCTAGTGGATCGGTATATTTCCCATTTCGTGTATGAAGTATAGGAAAGTAAAACTCATTATATTGTTGAATAAAAGTGTGTATTAATATAATATCTGAATCAAAAATTAAAATATTATTTTCATGCGATAGTACAATTTTATGTGCTTTATAGCAAAAATTTAAATTGGGAAAGAACTAGGATTAAAACAATAAAATTCAAGGCTTAATTGTTATGTGATATAAGCTTAGAAATCCCTATACTACACAACTTTTTTTTTTAATGAGACAGCTGCTTCTAAAACGAAATGTCATTATTATTGGTACCATAAGAAAAAAAGCCAGAATTACTTAACCAAATCTAATATAAATAAATGAATGTTTGTTTTATTCGTATTTGATGGCCTGCCGAACGTTACATCTGATTACGGTGCATCCTTGCCAAAATTTTCTTGTCTATGCTTAAATAAGTAAAGTATAAACATTAAAATTTATTTTAGATACAATTAAATTCATGCGTTTCTGTTATTCAACATTTTTTTTAAAACTGAAAACAGGCAAAAGACAAATGATAAACGACACATATGACTCAAATTTATGGCAATTATATCAAACAAAATAAAATTAATGTAGTGGAATGAAATCGAAAATATTCTGTATAAGCGCTATATATATTTTTTTCTTTTCATCAATGGATATTTATCTGCGCAAGATTTTGCCATTCAACGTGTTCAATATTTTGATTGCGCAGCACAGCACATATTATTCAGAATTTATCTCACACATACAAAATAGAATTATTATTATCGCTGCCAGTTAATGTGAGTGATATGAAAACGAAAATATGTCAATGCAAAAGATAATTTTTCTATTTATTCAGTGAATTGATAAACGGTATTTTGGTTATAAAGCGTATATCCTGTTAATTGCTTCCTTAAAAATATACCTCTCAAATTTTCGTCACTTGATAGATGCACCAGCTCAACATGTAGAAATAATTGAATTCGAACTTCTCAATCAAACAAGGGAATAAAACAATTTGCTCACATTTTGAAGACAGCCTAAGATGGAAAAATTAGATGTTTCTGTTAATTTGAAAGAAGATTTTATTTGCAAAAAACATGTCTCCCGTGACTGGAAGGTTAAATCAATAAATACACAGTTCAGTAAGAATTACTCAAATTTGCTTTTACATTATGTATATTTACGTTAAGTTATAGGTACAAGACATTATATTTTTGTATATCTACAAGATTCTAAAATTTCTCTAAAATTGTTTTCAAAAGTACTTTCAAATAAAGAGAAAGTATATATTATTTTCAATATTCACAGACAAAAACTTTTCGCATATGCAAAGAAACTAGGTGGGCAGAAATACAAAAGAGTTGGGAAAAGGAATAACCTTCGAAATTGGCAAAAATATAACCATTAATGATAGCTTTCTCACGACAGGAAATACTTTATGATGTCATTTGCATAGCCTTCATTAGTTATGTTACTTAGTTGATGTGAATTTAATGGCGTTTCTGTGCAGTTTTGGTTATGAAAAAAATAAGATTAAAATATTTTGAAATATTTCTTTACATTTAAAAGTCATATCCCTATTCATTAAAATACCTATATTTTATTTTAGTTCCTGGGCACGTGCTAACTTTAAGATAAATTTTCTTCAAAAAATCAAACCAACTTCAACAATTGTCCATTTTTTTTCTACCTTTACCTATTGAAGTACAAATTTTGAAACATTTCTAATCCCTTAATTTCCTTACCTTTCAGTTTAAATAAGAATTGATTATATGATGATAATAAGATAAAATAATGACAATATAAGATAATTAAATAAGAAGGAAAGTTATTTTCAGTTAACATCGATGGATCAAATATGCATTCATTATACAAGAGTTAATCACTCGATTAAAGTGTTGTTGTATTTTTCAAAAGAAATAATTGGTATGGTTATTAAAGATTGGTTCTATAAGCAAATCTTCACATTACCTTTTAATTTGTAAAAAAAAAGAATTTCTATTCAATTTAATACTTATCAACATCTACACGAATGATATAACCAAGGAAAGAAATGTATGACCCAAGGAAAGAAAGTCGCAAGGTATTTATTATTCTCTAATTTAAATATAATTGTCTTATGGTTATTCATATTTATTTTTTCATCAATACCCCTTTTAGCTAATGAGCCGCATATGCAGGAATCAGCATAATATCCATTTCTGTAAAACAAAAGAAATGTATAATGAAAAAAAAAATCTTCTTAGATGAAATTTTATATGTGTCACGAGTCAGTTTTTATGCTTCGATGACCTATTTAGGAATAATCTACACATATACATATTTTGGGGCGAAATTACTATTACAAATATAAAATCTAGTTCATAACAGAAAATCATTAAAATATTTACAATTTTTCGCTGCGTTTTACATCGGATTATGAAGCCAGTAAAAATATTTTCAGAAGCAATCAGCGAATGGTAAGTAGTGTGTTAGACGAGGGAATATATGGCACACTTAATGGAGAAATTGATTAATGTTTTCTTTTCCCCAGCCATCATATCCAGAGGCTAAGAATCCGTTTCATGTTTGCCTTCCGTTAAACATATCTATCCGAATAACCTATCGGGAATAAACGAAATTGCATGAAAAAAAAGCATGGTAATAAAACAAAATCATACAACATGAGGATCTACATCTTCGATTCATATCTTTGTTTTTTATCGAGTTTTTGTAAAAGAATGGAGAAAAAATATCGGAATTGGAGAAAAAATTGGATAAGTGTAAGAATTGGTAAAAATGCAAAAGCTTAAAGATTATACAGTTTAGTAAACAATAATGTAATGAATGCATATCATTAAATAAAACGCAACAATTGAAGAATATTGTGGATGATATAAGGTGAAATTACAAACAATATGTATCCAAAATAAACGTTCTTTAAATTAAGTAATCGAGTCCTTTTACAAAAACGTAATTTTTTGCTAAAATTTTTAAAATTTCCTATTTTGAATTCTATAATTATTGAAGAGTAAAAGAATATTTATAACATTAAAGGACTATTTCTTAAACATATTAAAGGACTATTTCTTAAGAAGTATAAAATAAATGCGATAAAGATATTTTCTAACTGAAAAATGATATGGTAAATACAGAAATATTAAACACAGGAAAGGAAATGCGAACCAGACATGATTGACAATGATTATGCTTCAAAAATATTACTATTACTCCTATTAAATACTAACTATTACTTATTAGAAAAAAAATGTTCTCTGAGTGTTAAAAATTGTAGCGAAATGATACATTATTTACACCTTTTCATTTTAGGTAAATAATATTATATATGTAGAATCAAAATTCTAAATTCCTAAATTAATCAGCCTAAAATGGAAACGAATTTTGTTAATAAATTTGAGATATTTTCAGAGGTAACTAACATTGGTGAAATATGATGACCCATAGCTGGTTTGCAAGTAAATGCTTAATGTATTATATTTTTTACTGTATTGTGCAGATTAGTAGAATATTTATTTATGTAATAAGCTAAAATTATAAATAAATTTCTGTAACAAATTTATCTTTCATCCCAAGACGTTATCAATTAATTGTTGCTTGTATAGCCAAACCCCCACAGAAAAAATATCCTTAATCTTTTAAGTTTTAAAATATAAATAATTCATCACTCTAATAAAACTATCTTAGGAATTTCATATGGAAATTTCGACATTGTTTAATTAATATTATTTAATGTTGGCAGACCAGGTGTAATGAAAGACACTCGTTTCAGATAATCGGAAGTAAAACTTTACAGCTAATAATTTTGAATTGAACTATTTAACAAGACAATGCATTTAAAGACAGCCATAATTATTGAAAATGTCGGTTATTTAAATATATTGATAAAACCTACTCATATTCGAATTAAAATAAACGTAAGACTTTCAAATACGAATTTCAGTCTAATTGGAATGAAAAATTAAATATTCTTTCAGTACTACAATGAGGATACACACCATGACTAATAGTTTTGCTGCAGAGTTCACCCTAGGTAATTTAGCAATTTAAACTCTTGAGAAATCTAATATTGTGAAGGACTACTTCAAATTGAATAAAAGTTGCGAAAGTTTCTGTGAAATCTCCCTTTAAAAAGCTAATTAGAAGCCAAGGGTAATTATCCTAGAGCCTATCGCGATCAAAAGAATAAAAAGAATGTAGATTTCGGATTTCCCTGAATTTTTCAAACTAGACATTAAATAATTTCAAATTATTTCATGGTTATAAGAATAAAAATACACTGATAAAGCTTATCATGTCATAATATAAGTTTCCTAAGAGCCAATTCACACGAATAAAGTGCTATGCAATTAGAAAAAGATTCAAGTATTAGTCATAATTTTATAAAGCACTAATTATTCCCTAATGTTAATTTATTAGATTTAATTCAAAAGCATTCCATACTATTAAGGATTAGATAGAGCTGAAGAGCGCATTTGAAATTAATGATTCATTTAATGTATCATTCCCATTAATTTATTAAGAAAGATTTAATGAACAAGATAAAATGCAATAGAATTATGACTAGCGAATTATCTTACAATTCTGCCTGGCCTCATTTGCTTTAATACAGAAAATTTATTAGGATTGCTTTAATGCAGAAAATAGATTGCTTATACTCAAATTCACAATAAAAGAAAACAAGCTGACGGATGGGTTTCATTCAAAGAAAATTATAATTAAACAATTTTATTTGATCGAATTCTTGTAATATGATTTAAGCTTAATAAAATATTAATCTTATTAAATAAATAATGCCAAATTCATAAAAAATATGTATTCATATCTGATTTTTTCAATTAGATAGGCTTAAATCCTACACATAAAAGTTTGCAATTAGTCATTGAAAAAACATAAATGTAGTAGCTGGAGCTTACAAATTGCATAGTTACTAACGGATGAGGTCTTATGTTATTTATATAGAAAGAGAATTAAAAGGGAGAAATTTTGAAAAAGAAATTGAGAAATTTGATTACACATATTCTATCCAAAATAGATATTTCAACTAAATTCCCAACTTTATATTGCCAGAAACACATCCGATCTTTAGAAGTGACCATTTTTGTCAATTATATTCAAACGCATTCTTTCCCATCACTTGAAAGAAACATCTAAAAATTTGTTTTTATGGTTGAAGAAAATTTTATTTGTGATAATATCTCACCACTCCTTGTAAAATGTTAAACATTATACTTTTTCTTTAACATCATGAATGACAAGGAAACGCTAGAGGAAATATCTGATCAATAGAATTTGAATTAGTGATGCTGATAGGTAAATTTTGAGAGATCATTTTTAACTGACTTATAAATTTTCGTTAATAGCATGCTGTTATTTTTTGTGCAGTCAATAATTCCAATAGATTGCGTTAAATACGGTGTACTTCACAATTTTATTTTATTTTTACATATTTGCTTAAAATTCGCAGAAATGAGTTTTCATTTCAATTTTGTTAATGGTTTGGTTGCGTTATTTTCACTAGAACCACATTTGATTTTTTAATAATCCATTATCTTTATACAATCAGTGTTTGCAATAAACTATGTTAAATTTCCTTTCTCACAATTACCCTTTTTTAAATCCTTATAAATATATCTCAAAGAAATGAGTTTTATTTTTACTTTGTTGCTTGAATGAGTTTTACTGGCATAAGAGTCACATTTGGATCTACCACGTCACTTATGGTGATGCATTAAAAAGTTAACATTTTAATTATTAAGAATTGAAGAAGTGAATCAACAAATTTTAAATATAGTTTGCCAAAACTACCACAAAGAAATAATTGAGAAAATCTAAAAATCAGTGGTAATATGTTTCATTTTAAACATATGAAAAACACCAAGTGAAATAGTCGCAATGAAATGTTCAATGGCGTAAACTATAAGCAAAAAATGCTAAAAAGGCGACATGAGCTACAATTTAAAAAATCTTGCAATAACTATACTTAAAAATATAATACTTTTTATAATATATAAAAATATAAAGTAAAGTAAAAAAAATGACAACACGCGAAAGTAATACAGACCATATTTTTAAAATAAAAACGATGCAGATTAAGCTGAAATTGAGATGGTAGATAATGACTTAAGCTTGAAATTTGTTTTGTTTATTTGACAAATGGAATTTCGACTAGAAGATTGCCATATCTATGTTTCTTTATACATATTTCTTCGTTTATGTTTAGGGAAATATACTTTCTTCAATATAAAGAGACATGTCATGAAAAGTTTATTTATATTTTTTTTTATCTGAATAAGGAAGAACGATGGGAAATTACGTTGAGAATTATTATGGTTTAAAATTACATTGATACAAACAATTGCGTATTGAAAGGAGAGCTCTTATTTTTGCCCATACCACAAAGTTAGTAGTTAAGATCAAATAAAACCGCACACCCCAGATCCCAGTAAGGCAAGGCAGCAAATGGAAAACCCATCCTCGAAGCTCACATTATTGATAACTAAAACCTATAAGTACTCATTAATCCCTGGGAACAGGGGCCATTTTGGTATCCCGAAAATATTTTTTTTATATTTTTAATTTGTATTAGCACAAGAAAGTTACCTTTTGGTGTGGGTAAAATAAATTATAAATATGGACAATATTGAAGCAGGTCTTGTGGTTCCGCAATAATGTTAAATTTTCATAAAATTTGAAATTTATTCCAAATTGTAAAGTTTTTTTTTTGTTATGAAATAATCAATTTTTGATTTTTAATTTGTAATGGCATGGAATATTTGACTTTTGGTAAAGATAAATAAAAATTATTTTAAAAATATATATTCGGGTATATCTTAATGTTGAATTACATTTATTTCACATAACTCATAGGAAATTCAATGCAAAGTGCATTTTACGTTAAATTTCATACAAGCAGACTTTTTGTAATTCGCTTCAAATTGCTACTTGACTCGCGTCTGGCTTATATTGGTGACATCTTGCACTCGTAAATGTACCAAATTGTTACAGACCCTTTTTAAAAAATTTTAATTTTTTTACATATTTCAAGTTTTTTGCGACACTACAAGAAAAAGTAATATTGCAACCAAATTTTTAAATATTGTTTTTAAACCTTAAAGGCAACATTTCAGCATGATTACCAAACTAAAATCTAAACAAAAAAAAATTAAGGCAATTTCCGTTCCACTCTAATGACCATCCTTAACGTCAAGCCCAATAAGTAACGCTTCCGGCGGATTTTTAGTAAACCAATAACTCAGATTGACAGCTACCATTCCATTGGTACATCGAGGACCATAGTGCCCCATTCATATAATAGGCCGCTATATAGCCAACATGTGGGGGTTGTGGTACCGGTCAAAAGCAAAAAGCAAACAGAGCGGTGGTAGATTTTCATGGTGAGTTTCCTTTCTTAACATTGAGAGATGGAAGACAGAAAGCTAATAGCAACAGACCAAGCAGAAAATAAACATAGAGGCGTGCTATGTTATCTCGCTAGAGCACTAAGAAGTGGTGAAGCCCATCACTCCTAAAGAATATGTACCCATGAAATGTTATAGCACGTTAGGAACTAAGATAACGTTTGCAACTTAAAATGCCTCTTTTATACAAAAAAAGCAAAACAATCATAGATATCTGAATGGATTTTCAAAAATTCTGCAAATCTTGATATTGCAAAGCAGAGAAAAAAATAAACTATATTTTAATTACTTTTTTTCCCTTAACTGGTTGTTCTAGAATACATTGAACTATTTTCAGATTAAAGCTTCAAGAAAAAATGTATGACAAAACTTTCGCGAAATCGAACATCATAAATAGCCGGCAATAAATATACACACGATATACGTTCTGGAATGTGTTCCCAACTCATATTTTGCTCACATTTCTTATTTTCTTTACTCAATCAGATTACTTGAAAAAGGAAATAACTTCTATACTAAACTCGAAAGGAATAAAGGTGTTTTTATTTCTTTTTCTATAGATCGGTTGTGTTTATTATCTTG
>JAPMOQ010024565.1:0-11637 GCA_026543055.1 Argiope trifasciata | reverse complement strand
TCTAATATCTGAAGATAAGATTACATTTAAATTAATTACAATTAATTAAGGAAAATTATGATAAAGAAAGAAATTAAAAGTTTGTCGAATTTTTTGACTGGAATAATTTCTTGTGAAAGCTCTACCTTTTTAACCCTAGCTAATGAAATGAGAAGTTAAAAAAAAGGTTAATAAAGGGCTTTAAAGGGATGAAAAAGGGATTAAGCCTTATCTAGTATGCTATATTGAACTGAAATATGAAAAACACTTTTTTATTTTTAAGTCAATTATCAATTATATAAATATTAAGTCTATTATATAAATAATATTGTCAACTGTGTATTAATTTTTGTTTTATGCGAGAGCTAATGACCATACATATATCCTCGATGATCGCCTGTGCCTTATCACCGTCTAATTAAAAATTATGAAATATGTACAGATATTTCTTCTCACTATATTCATTTAATTCGTTTTATGTTGGAATTACTTCCAAAACCTTTAGGTATTCTACCTATTCCAATCATTTGACCATTTATGTCAATTTTTATTTCCTACTAGCCGCCTTTGGTGACCAGCTGGTCCGCCATGAGTAATGCTTTCTAAACTGTTCAATTAAATAGTTATGTGTCTTCCTATCTTTATAACTTCTCAGCCAAATATGTTTAAACTTTGAAAGGCACATAACTCATATTTTTATAGAAGAGTCACGATTATTTGTTCATTGCATTATATATCTCTAATTCGTAATAAGCTGTCATGGAATTGTGTAAATATCACATTTTATATTTGTTCCATAATATTGTGCTTCTTTTTTAAACACTTGCTGTACATCACACTATCCTCGGTTTAATTTGCAATAAGAGTTAATTTAATTATTCAGTTTGAGTTTTTGTCAAAGTGACGGCAATCACTGGTACATTCTTAACGTGATCTTGCAGATTAAATTCTACTTTCATTGTGTGAGAAATTAATTGTTAGAAAATATGATTACAATATTTCTTAAAAATAATCACTAAAAATAGAATTTGAATTTATAAATTAAAACAATGGTAACCATGTAAAAAGTCATTTTTAAGACGATTTAAAAAAACAATTTTACACTGTAATATTTGCGGAAATTATCGCAGAAAAATTAAAAATATTAGCGTAATTTTAATTAATTAAAGTTCCCCTAAAAAATTCCGCCTTCCGAATATTTTCATCCTCTAAAGTAAATATGAATATATCAAGTGCGGTACCTCTAGGTCATAGGGCCTGGTGTGTAGAACAGCAACACACACACACACACATTCATTCTCATACGCAAACACATATTCATTTGATTATCAGCCTTGGAGTGATTCCGAACATTGATTGGCATGAAATTGGTGGATGAAAAGATTTAAAAAAGTTTTAATAATAATACTTTATATATAAATCAGCCAACATTAATGATTGATTTAGAAGATTGATTGATGTAACAACTTTTCCTTAAAATATTAGTGAAAATATTATGTTAAATATGAGAGTCTCAGAGCAAAGTATGAAAATATATAACAGTTACTCATCAATGCATTTTTTGACTCAAGTTACATAAAGTGTAATTATTATTTTTTTTTATTGTAATTATTTAGACCAAGTTATCAGTACTATGTATGCATTTTACAAATGATTTAGAAATTAGCCATTTGTTTCGAATTCGAATGCGTGGCGTATCCAGTATCAATTCAATCATGTTTACCTTAAACAAAAAGTAGATTTATTGAATTAATGATATAAATATTGCAAACAATCATAGAAACCTTTGCTTCGCATTAATTTTTTTAGGAAACATGATATTTAATATTTATTAATCCAATCACGTGGTGAGAGTTACATTTTTTTCGATTTAATTTGCAGTTATAGTTAATTTATTTTTTTAATTTGAACTTCTGTCATTACGATGGCAACAGTTTAATAAAAGCTACTTTTTCCCTTTGCTCGTTTATCGTTTGCTATAAAATGTCATTGTTTTGTCCAAATTATATTGTTGAAAAATATGGTTAAAATATTTCTTTAAAAATTCGTTAAAAATAGAAGCTTAAATTATATATACTGGTATCATTAGAAAACTAATTTTTTAATCTTTACGTTAATGTTAAAATCATCTTTGTGCAATAATATTATCAGAAGATATAGCGGAATAACCTCTAAATTTCGCTAATTTTTAGTTCAAATTCTAAGTAAAAACTCGAAAAAAGGGGCTCCGAGATGCACATTTCGGACTTTCAAGGTATGCATGTACCAAGTTTGGTAGCTGTAGGTCTAACGGTTTGGCCTGTTGAGCGCCAACACACACAAACACTTTGAGCTTTATTATAAGTATAGATTAAAACTTTAGCCCATTAAGTGTGTCATCAATGATCGTCTGCTCTATATAATTTTCCAATTTCGAAAGAAAAAGAAAACGCATTTTTTTACTTCATTTTCATTTTGAGAAATTCTTTCCTTCTCCTATTTTGCCCTATGATGAAGAAAAAATATTTTTGAGTATTTCAAAACCGATTTAAGGCTAATGCCAATGATTCTAGATACAACAGAGCATGTTTCTATCATAAGCGTAATAAGCATAAAATAATCGTAAGCATAAAGTGATTGCTTACACTGTAATTATTTCAAATGTAATTCTTTACTGTAATTTTTTCTAGAATGCTGGTTTTCTGGAGTTTTCAAAATATGCTGGCAATTATTTGTAAAATTTATACGAATATCACTATCTCTTCTTTAAATCCATTTACTTATATAATTTGATTCTTTTATTATGCCTACGGAGATAATCAATAAAAATAAAAACATTTTTTTCAAGCAATTAAAGCCTTCAAACTTAATTTCAAATGTAACTCTAAGACATAAAATTTCTTAATTTATTTCTGTATTTGTAAAGGGTCCTAGATGCTTATTTCTTTATTAAAAGCATCGTCATGTATTATTTTACCAAAGCATGATGTTTATTCCTTTTTTTACAATAACCCATCGGCATGAATTATTGTAAAAAAAAGTTTTCGGTGATTATTTCTACTCCTAGCGATCATTAGTTAGAGAAAGAAAATGAAATGTTGCAAAGTTACATTAATGCAATATATGTTTCACAAGTTTAATTTCAGTTATTTAAATCATCAATTACTTTTCCACAGTCAAATTTATAAAAAGATGTAAGCATAACTGAAACTCTTGTCAATTACACTATTTGATAAAACTGGCAGAAATAGTAACAAATAAATAGTGGTTCTTTTTTTTTTTTGAGAATAGACGAAAATTAATTTTTGTACATTGTATTATTTTAAAGAACATTATAAATATATCGCAATTTTAAAGGAATAAAATACTCCTGCATAATATTTTAAAATAATCGTATGTTTGTTCCAGCTACCTTTGAAGATAACAGTTTCATTAAATGTGCACACAAAATAGTGAAAATAGATAGGGAAAAAATCACAAAAATGTCGATAATTTTAATAAGTTTCTAAAACATTTTAAAATGACTAAACCAGTCTATATCTTCAAAAATAAATTTTAAATAAGGACATTTAAACTGCGCTTGCTCTGGTATATTTCACGAAGTTTTAACGTGAAATTATTTTGAAACTATCAAAAACAAAAAAGGCATTATTCTTCAATAAAAAATAATTATTAAAAACAATATTCAATTTTGAAAAATAGCTATGAGATATTTTAGAGCCTTTATCACGATATTAATACATGATACATACTCATAGATATTAGTACATGAGTAGAAAATTATTTGACTCTAAAATTCTATATTTTTTAAGCAATCCAATCAATTTACTGATTTGCATGTTTTTTTTTTAATAAAAGAAGACGACTATTTTTTCTAAAACATGACATATTGGTCATATATATATATTGTTATCTACACGTCAGACTGACTGATAAGTTCTAATTCTAGACAAATGCTATTCAAATATTGATTGCTCTGTACAAAAATATAACTATGATTTATTTGAAAGAATATTAAAGGAATGTGAATGCAATTTTAATCCTTCATTATTTTTGAATATATATATATATATATAGTATGTATGTATAGCGACTCACTTTGAATATATTTTATAGTGAGACCGATGAAAATGTCTGTGCTGAAATACCTAGCATATTAAGCGAAACCCTCTATGTTTATTTATACTCTGCTGCAACGATTTAGAAAACGATATTATCAGCTAAACGATGTAAAAAGGCAACAGAACAGTCTTCCCAAACACTATTCCTAGAAACCAGCTGACTTGTAGTCATTCGGAATAAACGGAAAGCAATAAGATCCGACATGAATGAGCGGTCATTTGCTCATACCCGAAGGCGTGTTGACCACCTAGGAAAAAGCGGAGGGGTCGAAAAAATTATCTAGCGCTTGCCGTACAGCTCTTTAGAAAAACCGATGCGATTTTACGACAGAATATTACTCCTACTTCTCTCACTTTTCGGAGGTTTCACTCTTAAAATGAAAACGCTCAGAGGGTTAAATAAAAGTCAAATTAAATTAATTTTGCTTTAAACTTGAAATTAAAAATTAATCTTTGGGTTATTTAAAACTAATTAATTAAAACCAGATCTTAAAATGCACAAAATATTTTTACACAACTAAATTAAAAATTGAAAAAATAACACTTAATAACTTTCAAAATAATGCTTGGCAATAAATCAACTGTAAAGTAAGAAAACCCAAAATTACATCAAAAATACTGTATGAATTTAAACAATACACAAAGTAAATAAATTATCTTCAGTATTAATATATAAAAGTACTTGTACCATTAGAGTTCCCTAATATAAAATGCTATTAAAATGAATAGTAAATAAAATACTTTATTAGAAAACCATGAGTAACTTTCAGCAATGGAAAAAAATATTTATATTCAAAATAACTTTATGCGTTTATTTTTTTAGATGTAAGCTTCGCATGAAAAAAAATTAAATTCTAAATATTTCAATTGTTAATTTGAAGTATATATGCACAATTAGTAAAAAAAATACAGCAAACAAATGCTATTAAATTTGAGTTAAATATTGAAGACGTATTATCTTTAAAAAGAAAACTTCATAAAAATAACGTTCATAGAATTGAAAATAAAAGTGTACACTTTGTACGATCAAAAGATGGGATATGCTGAGTCATAACTCTAAAAAGAAAATAAATCAGAACAGTTTTTCGAAGCACGAAAAGAAAAAATAATAAAAAGAATATACATTCAATACTTGTTATGAGTCATCGCTTAGGAGCGATTGATATTAGGAGTACTTTGGCGCGTCGTCTCAAGGTCATATTAAATTCTATCAGAACGGTTACTGAGTTTCAGTTTCGGTCCGTAAAGTTACGGAACAAGAAATATCTGAAGTATAATAAATCAGTTTGTACTTAAATAAAATACATAAATATAACAACTTGAAAATCACTATTTAGATTATTTAAAAAAAAGAAATATTATTACGCACTTTTGATGATTGAAATTAAATATCAAATTAACATATATCTTTCAATATAAAAATATAGCAATTTTGAATATGCTAAGAAAAGAAAAGTAACTTACAGATTATCAAATATTAAATAGTATTGAAATTTTTACAGACGGTGAAGTATCTTGGAGTTTTCACACGTGCAGGAATGTTTTATTTCAATGAATCAAATCCTGTTGAATGCTGTTGAAGATGAACAAAACAAAACGAAACTGTACAGATGTTATGGCGCTTGTCTGGGATCGAAGAGAACAATCAAAACAAAACTGATGAAATTAACACACACTTTCTTCGATAGATTTGAATACGGAATTTTGCAGAAGATTATTAAATGATAAATTATACTCAGTACAGGGGTCGACGTCCTTTAAGAGTTTGTATTCTAACACTGGAAATAAAAGACGTGAAGAGGCCAAATGATGATTTATTTCGAGGAGTGGATGTAAGGACGACACATTTCCGAATCTGCTGAGGTGGGGAAATTTTCTGGCGATCGTTGAGACGACTTTACTTGTTTTTCATTTCTTCGTAGGAGCGCAATGATGAACGATTCTTAGGATGGGAAAATTTACTGTCAAATCAAAAGTCTTTTTCGTTGAGAGTAGGGTCATTCGTCCGATCAATTTAATGTTTATGACGTATAAAATACTAAAAGCTGCTTTTAAGAAAAGAAAACTAAAAAGTTTAGCCCGGAAAAGAAATTAATTAAATTTCAAATTCAGATCCCGGGGCCGTGCCCCCAAGTTTGAAGGAATTGGGTGGGACAGAATGCCCATCCAACCACATTTAGTTCAGTGTCTAGGGTCACTGAAAGAAGAAAAAAGAAGCTTTTGAACATGAAAGAAATTTATTTACAGTAAAGAAAAAGACATTTACAATTACGACAGGACTATTTACAACAGAGAAAAAAAAAAGAAAAAAAAAGGAATTACTTATAGATGCCGCCAAGGATAAAGAGTAGTTAATAATTGTTTCACGGCGAAACTACGTTACGTTTTTTAAAGATGCATGATCGGAACGATACGACTCTCTCTGGTCCCCGTCTGGCGAGCGAATGCGCAGTTCCCTTTTTCTCGAATTCTTACGTCACGCGTTTTGGACTATGGTTCAGCCATATCTAGTGATACCCGTGGCGACATCTATTGCAACAAATTGGAAAAACATTTAACAGCAAAACTAAATATTTAACAGCAATGGCCGCTGATTAAACCTCTACAACTCGGCCAATCCTGATAGAACGATGACCTCATCGTTATTTACATACTGGCATTCAAGACTGATATTAAATCAAACTCGGCCAAACTATTACAAAAATCAACAAATCTAAAATTCGCTCTATATCAATTCTTAAGAAAAGGTACATAATATTAGCAGTGATAATTTGCTTATTACATCACTGGAAAAAACATCGAAAATATAAATGCAAAAATTTAAAAGTTCACTACAAATTGAAAATATAATACACGGAACGTGAAAAAATGGTTATATTCATTGAATTAAAATTGTTAGAATATTAACCCTCTGAGCGTTTTCATTTTAAGAGTGAAACCTCCGAAAAGTGAGGGACATAGGAGTAATATTCTGTCGTAAAATCGCATCGGTTTTGCTAAAGAGCTGTACGGCAAGCGCTAGAGGATTTTTTCGACCCCTCTGCTTCTTCCTGGGTGGTCAACACGCCTTCGGGTATGAGCAAATGACCGCTCTTTCATGTCGGATCTTATTGCTTTCCGTTTATTTCGAATGACTAAAAGTCAGCTGGTTTCTAGGAATAGTGTTTGGGAAGAATGTTCTTTTGCCTTTTTAAATCGTTAGCTGATAATATCGTTTTCTAAATCGCTGCAGCAGAGTAAAAGAGTATAGAGTATAAAACTTCGTAAAATATACCAGAGCAAACGCAGTTTAAATGTCCTTATTTAAAATTTATTTTTAAAGTTATAGACTGGTCTGGTCATTTTAAAATGTTTTAGAAACTTATTAAAATTATCGACATTTTTGTGATTTTTTTCCCTATCTTTTTTCACTATTTTGTGTGCACATTTAATGAAATTGTTATCTTCAAAGGCAGCTGGAACAAACGATTATTTTTAAATATTATACAGGAATATTTTATTCCTCATCAATTTCGATATATTTATAATGTTCTTTAAAATAATACAATGTACAAAAATTAATTTTCGTCTATTCTAAAAAAAAAAAAACAAAAAAAAACCACTATTTATTTGTTACTATTTCTGCAAGTTTTATCAAATAGTGTAATTGACAAAAGTTTCAGTTGTGCTTACATCTTTTTATAAAATTGACTGTGGAAAAGCAATTGATGATTTAAATAACTGAAATTAAACTTGTAAAACATATATTGCATTAATGTAACTTTGCAACATTTTATTTTCTTTTTCTAACTAATGATCGCTAGGAGTAGAGATAATCACCGAAAATTTTTTTTTACAATAATTCATGCCGATGGATTATTGCAAAAAAAAAGGGAATAAGCATCTTGCTTTGGTAAAATAATACATGACGATGCTTTCAATAAAGAAATAAGCATCTAGGACCCTTTACAAATACAGAAATGATTTAAGAAATTTTATGTCTTAGAGTTACATTTGAAATAAAGTTTGAAAGCTTTAATTGCTAGAATGAAATGTTTTTATTTTTATTGATTATCTCCGTTGGCATGGTAAAAGTATCATATTATATAAGTAAATGGATTTAATCAAGAGAGAGTGATATTCGTATTTCAGTGTAATCGGGATGTATAAATTTTACAAATAATTACCAGCATAGTTTGAAAACTCCAGAAAACTAGCGTTCTTATTTAGAAATAATTACAGTGTAAGAAATTACTTTCGCTTATGATAGAAATATGCTCTGTTGTAACTAGAATCATTGACATCAGCCTTAAATCGATTTTGAAATACACAAAACTGTTTTTTTTTTTTTCATCATAGGGCAAAATAGGAGAAGGAAAGAATTTCTCAAACTGAAAATGAAGTAAAAAAATGCGTTTTTTTTTCTTTCGAAATTGGAAAATTATATAGAGCAGGCGATCATTGATGACATACTTAATGGGCTAAATTTTTAATCTATACTTAGAATAAAGCTCAATGTGTGAGTGTGTATTGTCGCTCTACAGGCCAAACCGTTAGACCTACAGCTACCAAATTTTGTACATGTATACCGTGGAAGTCCGAAATGTGCACATAGGAGCACTTTTTTCGAATTTTTACTTAGAATTTGAATTAAAAATTAAGCGAAATTTAGAGGTTATTCCACTATACCTTCCGATAATATTACTGCATAAAGATGATTTTAACATTAACTTAAAATTAAAAAATTAGCTTTCTAATGATACCAGTATATATAATTTAAGCTTCTATTTTTAACGAATTTTTAAAGAAATATTTTAACCATATTTTTCAACAATATAATTTGGACAAAATAATGACATTTTATGCAAACGATAAACGAGCAAACGGAAAAAATAGATTTTATTAAACAGTTGCCATCGTATTGACAGAAGTTCAAATTTTAAAAAAAATTAACAATAACTGCAAATTAAATCAAAAAAAAAATGTAACTCTCACCACGCGATTGGATAAATTAAATAAATATTGAATGCCATGTTTCCTAAAAAAATAAATGAGATGCAAAGGTTCCTATGATCGTTTGCACTATTTATATCATTAATTCAATAAATCCACTTTTTGTTTGAGGTAAACATGATTGAATTGATGCTGGATACGCCATGCATTCAAATTCGAACCAAATGGCTAATTTGTAAATCATTAGTAAAATGCACATATAGTACTGATAACTTGGTCTAAATAATTACAATAATAATAATAATAATAATTACATTTTATGTAACTTGAGACAAAAAATGCATTGATGAGTAACTGTTATATATTTTCATTCTTTGTTCTGAGACTCTCATATTTAACATGATATTTTCACTAATATTTTAAGCAAAAGTTGTTACATCAATCAATCTTCTAAATCAATCATTAAAATTGGCTGATTTATATATAAAGTATTATTATTAAAAAGGGCTTTTTTAAATCTTTTCGTCCACCAATTTCATGCCAATCAATGTTCGGAATCACTCCAAGACTGATAATCAAATGAATATGTGTTTGCGTATGAGAATGAATGTGTGTGTGTGTTACTGTTCTACACACCAGACCATATGACCTAGAGGTACCGCACTTGATATATTCATATTTACTTTGGAGGAAGAAAAGATTCGGGAGGAGGAATTTTTTTAGGGGAACTTTAATTAATTAAAATTACGCTAACATTTTAAATTTTTCTTCCATAATTTCCACAAATATTACAGTGTAAAACTTTTTTAAATCGTCTTAAAAATGACTTTTTACATGGTTACAATTGTTTTAATTTATAAATTCAAATTCTCTTATTAGTGAATATTTAAAAAAAAATATTGTAATCATATTTTCTAACATATAATTTCCCACAAAATGAAAGTAAAATTTAACTTGCAAAAGTACGTTAAGAATATACCAGTGATTGCCGTCACTTTGACAAAAACTCAAACTGAATAATTAAATTAACTCTTATTGCAAATTAAACCAAGGACAGTGTGATGTACAGCACGTGTTTAAAAAAGAAGCGCAATATTATGGAACAAATATAAAATGTGATATTTATACAATTCCATGACAGCTTATTACGAATCAGAGAGATATATAATGCAATGAACAAATAATCGTGAAACTTCTATAATAATATGAGTTATGTGCCTATCAAAGTTTAAACATATTTGGCTGAGAAGTTATAAAGATAGGAAGACACATAACTATTTAATTGAACAGTTTAGAAAGCATTACTCATGGAGACCAGTTGGTCGCCAAAGGCGGCTAGTATGAAATAAAAATTGACATAAATGGTCAAATGATTGGAACAGGTAGAAAACCTAAAGGTTTTGGAAGTAATTCCACCATATAACGAATCAAATGAATATACTGAGAAGAAATATATGTATATATTTCATATTTTTTAATTAGACGGTGATAAGGTACAGGCGGTCATCGAGGATATATGTATGGTCATTAGCTCTCTCATAAAACAAAAATTAATACACAGTTGACAATATTATTTATATAATAGACTTAATATTTACATAATTGACTTAAAAATAAAAAAAAGGTGTTTTTCAAATTTCAGCATACTAGATAAGGCTTAATCCCTTTTTTCAACCCTTTAAAGCCCTTCATGAACCTTTTTTTAACCTCTCAATTCAATAGCTAGGGTTAAATGGTAGAGCTTTCACGAGGAATTATTCCACTCAAAAAATTTGACAAACTTTTAATTTCTTTCTTTATTGTAATTTTCCTTCATTAATTGTAATTAATTTAGATGTAATCTCATCTTCAAATATCAGATGAAACTTCCTGATGGGAAATCTATATGCGTAAATCTGTATGTAAAAATCGTGTATGATACACCAAAACGGAAGCATCGTGATAAATTAAAAGTTTCATGCAATTTTATCCAAATGTAGTTTTTTATTAATTTTAAAATATATATAATCAGACAAAGGATTAATTATTTATGAGTGTATATTCTTGATTATTTGAATAATCATTTAAAATCACACACACACAAAATAGATAAATGAAATGTACGTTGGTTTGACATTCTTATTATAATTATGTCGAATTTTTGCGCCAATCTAAAAGGACAGGAAGAGGCACAAAATTCATACTTGATTGCGAAATCTAATCAAAATGTATTTAAAAGTAATTGCTTTTCATAGTAATATTGATTATGATAATATTTGTTTTCTTGTTTGGGTCTGACAACTTTTAAGGTTGATCCTGAACCAATGCGTGCAGTTTATGATGTTTTCTTCAATAAGCTACGACCTTATCAGCAACAAAATCTCAATAAAGTAACGTAAAGTCATTTATTTGGTACGAGTAAATAACAGGCTGTAATTTCAAGACATAACTATGAATGCTGCACTTTTGAATATTCAATTGCATTTTTATTAAGGAATTTAACTGCAAGATTTTTATTAGAACGTCCTTAAAAACGTGTAATTAAGACATGCTATACTTTGCACAAGATTAATCAAAAGCTCTCTCATTTATTCAATCATGTTTTAACCTCTATCGAAGAGTGCTCATTAGCATAACTACACAAAGG
>JAPMOQ010024562.1:0-10334 GCA_026543055.1 Argiope trifasciata | reverse complement strand
GGCCTTCATTCGTTCCCAAGAGCAGCGATCATTCATTTTCTTAAGCGTGTCTTTATTCGTTCACAAGAGTAATTATCATTCCTTTTCTCACTAGGTGGTGCTGTACTTACAAAGCGTCGGAGTTCGCCGTTCAACTGCGCAGGACGTAACCAAGAAGTTCTATCATTTCATGCGCGACACTCCACTGTGCCCTGGCGACGAAAATGGCGACGTGGATGCTTGGCGCCTTCTCCTGTGGAAGCAAGCCCTGGGACCCGGACTGGCGACACGAGCTGCGGACTGTCACTCGCGTTGGCGCGAGGTCCGAGCCTGCCACCTGCGCCTGTCTCCCGAAATCCACGATCTCCTCCTGCAGCTGAGGCGGCACTACAAACTGGGCGTGGTCACTAACGGCCCCTCCTCCAGCCAGTGGGAGAAGATTCGCCGGATACCTTCCCATCTTTTTGATGCCACCGTCGTGTCGGGGGATGTCCACCAAAAGAAGTCCTGCGCCGCCCTCTTCGAGGAGGCTTTCAGGCGACTGGACTCAGCTGCGGAGGAGTGTGCCATGGTGGGGGACCAGCTGGAGACGGACATTGCTGGGGCACAGAGTGCCAACTGCGGCGTCACAGTGCTTCTGTGTCCCGATGGGGCGTTCTCTGGACAGGAGGAGGGGCCTCAGCCCGACTACGTCATCGCCCACCTCCGGGAGCTGCTGGATCTGTTGCCCGAGAGGAAGGGGTTCTCATTCCTATGCCAGAACAGGACACTAGATGTGTTTCACAGCTTGAGGGAAGATGTCCCCACCTGGAACATCAGCTGAAAAATAGGAGACAGTGGCTTCGCTGTAGAGTAGGGAAAACAAATCCAGACAAAGAGACGATGTCCCCGCCTGGAACATCACCCGAAGGACAGAGGACAGTGGCTTTGCTGTAGGGTAGGGAAAAACAAATCCAGACGAAGAGATGATGTTCCCAGCCTGGATCATCTGCTGATGGACAGATGACAATGGCTTCGCTGTAGAGTAGGGAAAACAAATCCAGACGAAGAGATGATGTCCCCGCCTGGAACATTAGCTAGAGGACAGTAGCTTTGCTGTAGAGTTGGGAAAGACAAATCCAGACGAATGAGATGCTGTCACCTCCAGGAACATCAGCTGATGGACAGAGGTCAATGGCTTCACTGTAGAGTAGGGGAAGACAAATCCAGACAAATGAGATGATGTCCCCTCCAAGAACATCAGCTGAAGGACAAAGGGCAGTGGCTTCGCTGTAGAGTAGGAAAACCGAATCCAGACGAATGAGATGATGTCCCCGTCAGGAACATCAGCTAAAGGACAGAGGACAGTGGCTTTGCTGTAGAGTAGCGAAAAACAAATCCAGACGAAGAGATGGTGTCCCCGCCTGGAACATCAGCTAGAGGACAGCGGCTTCGCTGTAGAGTAGGGAAAAACAAATCCAGACGAAGAGAGATGATGTTCCCAGCCTGGAACATCAGCTGATGGACAGAAGACAGTGGTTTCGCTGTAGAGTAGGGAAGAAATCTAGAACAAAAGCAGATTTCTAAAATAAGGCCGAGTTGGGCTAAACATGCATAGCTGTAAAGTTGATACACAATGTTTTCATTTGCTGTCAGATTTAATACTGTCCAACCATCACGAGAAAAACCTTGACCATGGTTGCCATCAGTAGACGAGTCTAAGTGAGAAGGGAAGCAGACATTAAAGCACAGCACAGCATCTCTCTAACTGAGCACGCCTCGTTATTCCTTTCGCTTGTGTTTATACATATGTATTTATACGACAAAT
The DNA here is from genome assembly GCA_026543055.1 of Argiope trifasciata. NCBI lineage: Eukaryota > Metazoa > Arthropoda > Arachnida > Araneae > Araneidae > Argiope > Argiope trifasciata. Next base: position 8,548 of record JAPMOQ010024562.1, on the reverse strand, counting down.
AAAATTAAATTATAGATGAACTTAGAAAATCCTTGTCATTTAAGCTTGAAAGTTATGTCTTGCATAAGAAAGCCTTCAGTGATATTTCAGAATGGAAATCTGACGTTTTAAAACTAAATCCATACTCCTCCATTTTACACTAGAATTTATGAGTTTTGTATAAGTTAAAAACGATAGTTTCAAGCAATAAATTTAGAATCAGAAAAAAAAATTAGTTAACTTGGAACTGCTTAATCCATACTTAATAAAGCTCGGTGTGTGTGTTGGCGCTCTACAGGCCAGACCGTTGGACTTAAAGCTACCAAATTTGGTACATGCAGACTTTGGAGGATAAACTTGATCTCATTACTTTACTACGGATAGTTAGCAATTTGACTCACAAAAACAATTTGTTAACAATTTAACTTACAAAAAACAATTAATTCACAAAAGCAATTTAACTCATAAAAAGTAATCAAATCGCAAAAGCAATTTGTTAGCAATTTAACTTACAAAAAGCAATTAACTCTCTATAGCAAAAAACAATTAACTCACAAAAGGAAAAAGCAATTTAATTCACAAAAGTAATTTAACTCAAAAAAGCAAAAATTTTGTTATTAAGGTCTGATGTTCATTTCACAGAATTGTTTTAAAAATAAGCAAGGAATTTTTTTTAAAAGCAAAACCTGAATGTTCAGCTCCTTCGTTCTAGCAGTAGAACCCTCTCCTCCTTTACAAGGGTTTTCTATCGACTCTGCCCCCCAAAGTCATTAAGATTTCGTGAATGAATAAACTTGATATCATTATTCTACACTTTATAATCAGCAATTTAACTCACAAAAGCAATTTGTTAGCTATTTAAGTCATAAAAAGCAATCCATTAGCAATTAAACTCACAAAAAGCAATTTAACTTCAAAAAGCAAAGCAATTTAAATCACAAAAGAAAAAAGCAATTTGACTTCCATAAGCAAAACGCAATTTAACTTACAAAAAGCAATTAACTAAAAAAAAGCACTAAAGAAAAAAGCAACTGACTCACAAAAGAAAAAAAGCAACTGACTTACAAAAGAAAAAAAGCAACTGACTCACAAAAGGAAAAAGCAACTGACTCACAAAAGAAAAAAGCAACTGACTCACAAAAGCAATTTAACTGACAAAAGCAAAAAGTTTGTTATTAAGGTCTGATGTTCATTTCAGAATATGGTTTTAAAAAGAAGAGAGACAGCGGCTTCTATAGACTCTACACCTCAAAGTCATTAAGATTTCGTGAATGGATAAACTTGATCTCATTACTTTACACTGGATAGTTGTCTCACAAAAGCAGCTATAAAATTACTGGAATTGTATCTCTCAAACTAATTGAAGGATGCAAAAACGTAGCGTACTTTACATGCAGTGGCGTTTGTCTTCTTTTTTTTTGGCAATATAAGGCCACAGGCGCTTTGAAACCCCTCCCCGATAAACTCGATTGTGGATGACAATAAAGTAGCGAGGTAAACTTAATCCAGTTTTAACATCATCTTACTATAGGGTGATCAGCGAATAAGCCCTGATTTCAAAACTAAATATCTCTACAACAAAGATCGATAGAATGATGCAGCAAACTGTACGCTTATTAGCAAAACTATTAAAATGCTGTACAAAAGTTTAGAAAATCCAGTTACGAAAAGATGGCGCTCTAATTACAATGCCCATAGAGGCTTTCAGTGTGACTTCAAAAATGAAAAATGTCTCCCGGATCTGACTCCTTGTGACTACTTTCTGTGGGGAGCATTGAAAGACACTGTCTACAGAAACCATCCCGCCACTCTTGATGAGCTTGAATCGTTGACTGGATGCGATTCCATTTCCGTTGAGACATTCCAAGACGTGATGTCCAATTTCATTGTTTGATGACGCCACCTCATTGTTTCGAACGGTGAACGTTTTGAAAAATTGTATTTTTATGCCAAAGGCCGCATCACTTTATTCTTTTTTAAGACACCTTTCAGAGAAAGAGTTTTCAGCGCAGAGTAACTAAATTTTCTAAACTTTTGTACAGTATTTTTACAGTTTTGCTAATAAGCGTACAGTTTACCACATCATTCTAGCGATCTTTGTTGTAGAGATATTTAATTGTTGTAGAAACTGTAACGATTCGGCTTCTTCCCGGCCTGCTCATGGTGGTTTTTATCACACGCTCCATAATTGCCAATTCCAGATTGGACTCCTCAATGTCTACGTTTTATGGCGATGTCATTACTTACAGATGGAGAACCTCCTTCTAAGAACGGACATCTAGCCCTTTAGAGGGATTCCCGATAAAGGACCGGTAGACAATTGAAATTTTGCTGAACGACAATTGGAGAATCACCAGCCCAAATGCTCCAATGGGGAGTCGAAGGAAAAGGAGGGAGGCTCGAAGGAAGAGAGAAAAAGGCGAGGTTTTTGGAGAGCCGGGAGGGAGACTCCGAGCGTTTGAGAGAAGATTCCACCCGAGGAATTCTGGGGATTCCAGGGACTAATCCCGGTACCTGCGCGAGACGAGACGCGCTGGTTAATTGTTCTCGTGATTTCTCTGAAAGATCTCGAACTATTAAGAAAGGACTATTCTTGTGGTGTTCCACATGGACATTTTATTTAACCTAGATAGTATTTTTTGTCTGTAATTTAAAGCTGTAATAAAGTACTTAATTGTAAAACGCTACCCTTTATTTCCTCGGACCAGATCAAGACGTTATAAGACATTTCAACTGTTTATGTATACAGTTCCAAGGGGTCTAGAATTCTGTTCAGTCTGTCTGGATGACATTTCAAGGCATCCAACTACATTCGAAAGAAAGTTTCAACCAGTTATTTTCTGAAACTTTATGGGTTCAGAACACTCTCTGATCTCTTTCCAATTCGCACACCTGTAACGTGTTTACTGGGGGTTTGGCGAAATAATCTTAATGTAAAAATGGAACTATTTCCTCGAAATCATAAAGAATGAAAATCACAGAAGATCTCAATGATCGTTGCTTTAAATTGCAATAAAATACAAGATTCACTGGTCCAGAAACAATAAAAAACCGACTCAGGGTATAGAATGGGTCCATTAAAGGCATGGTATTAGAAAATAAAATTAGTATGTAAAATTAGTATTAAAATTATTATTAATCATGCAAATTAGAAAATAAAAACCATAAATGCTTTGGAAATTGCCTTTCAATGCATAACACTATCACAAAACAAGTATTAAAATTTTGGCGTAAGTGTTGGCGAAATTGTGCCAATATGTAGGTTGAATTCCGCCAAAGATCGAACTTGCGATATTCGGGTTTGAAGGCCAGTAACTTATCCACTATACAAAAATGGCTACCCATGTTTAGTGGTAGTTACTGGCTTATTAAGATGTCACCACAATACTCCCCTACCAGTGAGTTCGCTAGAGAGACGAACGATTTTATTGCGCCAAGGGTTATGGCTAGAAGTGTACGAGCGTTGCTGCTGCGTCAAGTGAGTCTGACGACTTTGCGTTGCTGCTGCGTCAAGTGAGTTTTTTTGACGACTTTGCGTTGCTGCGTCAAGTGAGTCTGACGACTTTGCGTTGCTGCGTCAAGTGAGTCTGACGACTTTGCGTTGCTGATGCGTCAAGTGAGTCTGACGACTTTGCGTTGGTGTGTCAAGTGAGTCTGACGGCTTTGCGTTGCTGCTACGTCAAGTGAGTCTGACGACTTTGCGTTGGTGCGTCAAGTGAGTTTTTTTGGCGACTTTGCGTTGCTGATGGAGAGATGGCGCCAAGAGAGCTGTTGAAAATTCATCACGTCCGAGGTCTTCAATTTGGCGTAGGTGTTTGGCGGAATTGTGCCAATACGTAGGTCGAATTCCGCCAAGGATCGAACCTGCGATGTTCGGGTTTGAAATCCAGTAACTTATCCACTATACAAAAATGGCCACCATTGTTTAGTGGTAGTTACTGGCTTATTAAGATGTCACTACAAAATAAAGTTAAAACTGAAAACAAGTTTTTCTCGTTATTTTTTGTGTCAAAAATAGAGTTTACCGTGAAAGGGCCACGAAATATATCAGCCTCATATTTCCAAAAACCACCACAGCGCCCCCCCTCTCAGTCACGGGTAAAAAGCACCCCTCCCCCCAGATGACCCGGCTAAAAGTATTTTGCTTTATCAACCAATAAACTTAGGACCCCAAAAAAATTAGTTCATTTGGAACTGTTTAATTCACAATAAATCTGTTACTGTTTGATATAAATAAAAAGTAAAAACACGAAATTCAACAAAAAATTAAAATATAAATAAATCAATAAATAGATAAAATTAAAGATATTTGTTCCTTTCATGTTCTTTTAAGGAATAACGAAGTTTTTATCGGAATATATTTGTTCCTTTCATGTTCTTTTAAGGAATAACGAAGTATTTATCGGAATATATTTGTTCCTTTCATGTTCTTTTAAGGAATAACGAAGTATTTATCGGAATTTTCGTAATAACTCATACACCTCAAAATGAGTTACCCAATCCTCCGTAGCACTTCTTACAGATATCCATACTTATAATAAAGCTCAGAGTGTGCGTGTGTTGGCGCTCTACAGGTCAGACCGTTGGACCTACAGCTACCATATTTGGTACATGTATATCTTGGAGGTGCACCTTGGAGCCCTTTTTCCCAATTTTTAATTAGAATTTGAATTCATTAAAATTTAATTGAAATTATGACGTTTTTCCGCTATAACTTCCGAAAATAGGATCGCACAAACATGATTTTTACATCCATTTAAAGATTAAAAAATTAGCTTTCTAATGGTATCAGTGTTTAAATGTATAACTCAAGCTTCTATTTTTAACGAATTTTTAAAGAAATATTTTAACCATGTTTTTATCACGTGACTGGATAAAATAAAAGAAATATAAAATGTGATATTTTCTTTAAAAAATAAATGCAAAGCAAAGGATTCTATGATCGTTTGCAATATCTATATCATTAATTCAATAAATCTTTATTTACGGTAAACCTGATTGAATTTAGACAGGATAGGCATTGAAATCCCGATTTAATGGCATATTTCTACAATCGTTTGCAATATCTGTATCATTAATTCAATAATTTTTTTCCATTTTTCTCTTTCTTTAAAAAACATATTTAATATTTTGGCAATATCACCGAAAAAAACATTTTTAATATTCTGGAAGCATAACCGATAGTTAAAACTGACTGATTTATAAAATTAAAGAATATTATTAAGAAAACATGTTCTTTTTTAACTTTCCGTCCATCATCTTAAAGAAAATATGGTAAAATCCTATTTTAGCCCACCTCTGGCGACTTTTTCAAAATCTCGCCAATTTTTTAAAATCTTGCCAAAATTTTAAAATCTTGCCAATATTTTAAAATCTCGCCAATTTTTCAAAATCTCGCCAAATTGAAAGTATTTGAATTAAAAAGTTAAGAAAAAAGAATTCTTACCTTTCGCCAAAAAATTCTTATTATTCGCCAAAGGTGGGCTAAAATAAGATCGACCCGAAAATATTCATTTCAGGCCAATAAATGCTCGGAATGACTTCAAGGCTAATGAATATGTGATTTAATTGAAAATTTTAGAACGCATGACTCATGGCGAACCAGCTGGTCGCCAAAGGCGGCTAGTAGAAATATATTTTTATGTAAAGTGTCTCCCCCCCTCTCGCTGACTCGGTTGATTTGAGTTTTACTTCAGGTCTGAGTGGATTTTCGCGTGTCAGCCTCTGAGAGCCATTCATCCTTTCTTCGGCGAGCGGAAGTCCTTGTTTAAAACCGCTTCCTCAGGAAGTTAAATTTAGAAGCGATCTCGGACGCTGCGCTCTTAAGGTTAAAAACACTGTTTGTTGAATTTATTACTATTATTGTTATTTCTTGTAGCTCAGACTTTCCTCTTTTCGAAACAGTTTGTCTTTTTTTAGAAAAAAGGAAGGCCACACCTACTCTCAATTTTAAACAAAGAATATTTTTCACCTTAAATTTGCTTTTAACTTCCACTTTCTAAAAATTTCATTATTAAAGCAAATTCTACATAAATAACATGATAGTTCAAAACTAATAGAGGTATTTACGCAAACACTAGCCGCCTTTGGCGAAAAGCTTGGTTCGCCATGAGTAATGGGTTCTGAAATTTCCAATTAAATCATATATTCATTAGCCAAAATTTAAGAAATAGTTAAAGTTAAAAGATTCAGTTATTAGTAGTAAAAGAGTCGGTAACTTTATTCGGAAAAACTTTTTGAGTTTAATGCGCTAATAATTTATCGATTATGCTTTCAAAATATTAAAAATGTTTTTTTCGGTGATGTTGCCAAACTGTTTTTTAAAGAAAGCGAAAAGGGAAAAAAGTATTGAATGAATGATACAAATATTGCAAACGGTTATAGAAGTATGCCATTAGGTCGGAATTTCAATGCATATCCTGTCTAAATTCGATCAGGGTTACCGTAAATAAAGAAGATTTATGGAATTAATGATATAAATATTGCAAACGATCATAGAAACCTTTGCATTGCATTTATTTTTTAAGAAAATATCCCATTTTATATTTCTTTTTTTTTTAATCCAGTTACGTGCTAAAAACATGATTAAAATATTTCTTTAAAAATTCGTTAAAAACAGAAGCTTACGTTATCAACTAAAAGAAACTGATACTGTTAGAAAGCTAATTTTTTAATCTTTAGATTGATATAAAAATCACGTTCGTGCGATCCTATTTTCTGAAGTTATAGCGGAAAAACGTCGACATTTCGCTTAAATTTTAATGAATTCAAATTCTAATTAAAAATTCGAACAAAAGGGCTCCGAGGTGCACCTCCAAGGTATGCATGTACCAAATTTGGTAGCTGTAGGTCCAACGGTCTGGCCTATAGAGCGCCAACACACACGCACACATTGGGCTTTATTATAAGTATAGATTTCAGCGAGTGTTCCAAATGATATGGGCAATGAAATGAACCAAATGTTTTATTGTTGGTGGAATATTTCTTCATTTATAGAGTGATTTTAGAAAAACTAAGTTGGGAATGGTTGGAAAAAATGCATATATATGTACATTTTTACATATAACTTCTCAAAATGTTTCTTCGACCACAATGGCGATTTTTTTAAAAATATTGTTATTTCTTGTAGCTCTCTTTCCCAAAACAGCTCATCTGTTGTGAGAAAAGGAAGACATAACCTATCATCTGGGATCACAGATTTTTTCAGCTCAAATTTGTCTTTTATTTCAATTTTCTAGAAACTTTGTGGTGACATCTTAATAAGCCAGTAACTACCACTAAACATGGGTGGCCATTTTTGTATAGTGGATAAGTTACTGGATTTCACACCCGAACATCGAAGGTTCGATCCTTGGCGGAATTCAACCTACATATTGGCACAATTCCGCCAACACCTCCGCCAAAACTTTAATTTTCCTCCATCAACATGATTTCTCAAAAACGAATAGAGGTATTTACATTACCATTTCAGCGTGTGTTTTAAATAATGTGGGCAATGAAATGAAGCAAAAGTTTTATTGCTGGCGAAATACTTTTTCATTTACAGGTGTTTTTAGAGGAATTAAGTTGTAAATTTATGGGGGAGAAATACATATATTTGTATATTTTTACCCATCACAATATTTTTCTTAGATTTTGATTCATTTCATTCGTTATTGTATTCTTTAACTTGTGTACAAAGAAAAATAGGATTACTGCACTACAATTTCGTATAAAGTGTTAATCGTTTTGGTTTATATTACATTAAAATTTACAACATATTTTGCTATTCCTCAAAATATATTATATTTTCAAATATTTTTTGATGTATTTATAGCGTTTATAATTGATATTATACCTAAAAACAATGCATTGTTTTCAAAAATTCCAATTTTTTCAAAACCTTTCCTTCGAATGTAGTCGAATAACTTAAAATGAACAACTTCCAAAGACGCGCGTTTCTCAATAAGTTATCAAACGAACAAAATATTGCAATCATGGTGTATGGTAACTAACGTTCTAGTCTGAAATGACATGAGGACTATTCTGTGCAGAGCCGGCCTTCGCTATGAAGGAACCCGGGTGCAAAAAAACCATTTGGGGCCCTAAATGTTGCAGCAAATTAAAAACAAACACCCGAATATTTGCAAATTTATTGAATGATGCATAATTTGGTTTTTGCTATTCATTATTCCAGATTAAATGACACTTTTCCCCCAATTTCTTTTTCGATGCTTAGTACAGCAAACGCGTTTCGGTATTGTACCCTCCCCATTGTACCTATGAGCGTTTAAGGTTAGCAGTGTATCCTCCCATTTTACCCACATGCGTTTAAGCATTGTACCCGCAACCGTTTAAGCATTCTACCCATATGCATTGTACCCACAACCTTTTAAGCATTGTACCCAAATATATGCCCATACTGTACCTATATGCATTGTACCCTCCCCATCGCACTCAGATGCATACCCATATTGTACCTATATGCATTGTACCCATAAGCGTTTAAACATTGTACCCTCCCCATAAGTGTTTAAGCATTTTACCCATAAGCGTTTAAGAATTGTACCCTCCCCATAGTACCCATAAG
>JAPMOQ010024554.1:11825-26656 GCA_026543055.1 Argiope trifasciata | reverse complement strand
TATGTAGTTTTTTAAGCTTAGAAATAGAATGCTTAAAAGTAGATAGAGTGGCGATGGTTCTATAAGGAAAGAAATGCATAGAGAAATTGTGTTATATCTAAATAACAACCTAAATATATATTTTTTAAAAACTATTTATTTATGTAAAATGTTCCTAATTCTTAATTTGACGAGAATTATGAAGCATTTGAAATTTGAATTCTCTTACTTTTATGTAGTTAGACGATTTTATTTTTGAAAAAGTACTAAAAAATCTTTATGTAATAAGTATAATTTTTTAATTAAACGTTTTTCAGTGATGTTGTGATTAAATATGAGTTAATAAATTGTTTATTACCTCATATATATATATATATATATACATTGAAGTGACAAAAGTTCTGGGATGACTGTTAATATCGTGTCGGTCCTCCTTTTGCCCGGCGAAGTGCAACAACTGGACGTGTCATGGAGTCCACAAGTCGTTGGAAGTCCTCTGCAGGAATATTGAGCCATGCTGTCTGTATAGACGTCCATAATTATGAAAGTGTGGATGGTGCAGGACTTTGGGCACGAACGGACCTTTCGATGATGTCCCATAAATGCTCGATGGGATTCATATAGGGCGATCTAGGTGGCCAGATCATGCGCTGGAATTGTCCGGAATGTTCTTCAAACCAATCGCGAACAGTTCTGTCCCGGTGACATGGCGCATTGTCATCCATAAAAATCCCATCGTTGTGTGGGTACGTGAAGTCCATGAAAGGCTGCAAGTGATCTGCAAGCAGCTGAACATAACCATTTCCAATCAATGATCGGTTCAGTTGCACCAGAGGACTGAGTCCATGTCATGTAAAAACTGCCCACACCATTATGCAGCCCCCACCAGCTTGAACAGTGCCTTGCTGACAGTTTGGGTCCATGGCTTCGTGGGGTCTGCGCCACGAACTCTACCATCAACTCGTAACAACTGAAATCGTGACTCATCACAAAACGCCACGGTTTTCCACTGGTCTAGGGACCAGTCGATATGCTCACGAGTCCAGGAGAGTCGCTGCAGGCGATGTCGAGCTGTCAGTAAAGTCACTCGAGTCAGTCTTCTGCTCTCATAGCCCAAGGAAGACAAATTTCGCCGCACAGTCCTATCGGACACGTCCCTCGTACGTCCCACATTTATTCCTGCAGTTATTTGACGAAGTGTTGCGTATCTATTATCACTGACCATTCTACACAGACGTCGGCGGTCTCGGTCGTTAAGTGCAGGTGGTCGTCCACTGCGCTGTCCATGATGGGATGAGATGCCTGAAATTTCATACTCTCGGCACACTCTTGATATTGTGGATATCAGAATGTTGAATTCACTAACGATATCCACAATGAAATGACCCATGCGTCTAGCTCCAACTAACATTCCACGTTCAAAGTCTGTTAATTGTCGTCGTGCCGCCATAAATCACGAAAAACCTGTTCACATGAATAACTTGAACACAAATGAAAGTTCTGGAAAACGTACTGCGCATTTATACTTTTTGGCCGCGATACTACTGCCATCTGTATATTTGCATATTGCTATCCCATGACTTTTGTCACTTCATTGTATATATATATATATATATATGTATATATATATTCAAATTTCATCTATACATAATTCCTCGGTTTTCCTTAACTGATAATTAATGAGTAGAACTTAAAAACGCAATTTGCCGCTTGACATTCTTTTAAAGAAGATAGATAGCAGTTGAGTTCACATAAATATTGGATTTCAAATTTCATTCGATTCGTATCATTCAAATGCTTTAAGTTTTTTTTTTAAATAATATGGCAAACTTTTAATTTCTAATATTATCAGAAATTTTCTTAACCTTTCGACAGTGTTTGTGACATGTTTAGATTTTATTTTTCAAAAAAAGTATGAGAATCTTTATTTTTTATTTATTTGACAAAATTTAATTTAAGTAAATAATAAATATGATTAATTTCTTTTCTTAGAGAGAAGTTGAGTTGAAGTAAGACTTATCAAATACGGTTAAACAAAGCTCTTGATTGAACAAGTAATTTATTTCCGAGATAACTTAGCCATTATAGGGTTTTATGGAATAAATTAAAATATTATCCACGATACTTTTTAAAATAACAGGAATATTAGCATATTTTCTAACTTACAATGCTGCACTAATACTATACCACATTTATCTTATAATGTTTACTAATACTTTCAATATACATAGCATGATTTTCATTAACAGAAGCAATAGATTTACATAAATCTGAATTGATAAGTTTTATTCATAACTTCTTTGATATCAGACTTATACAAACCATGTATAAAATTAATTTATACGTTTATAGATATAGAAATATATTAGGTGTTTTACGTTAATATACAAAATTGTTTTCTTTGCATTTTTGTTCTAGTATTCAATATACATTTACCGCCATATTTTGACTTTGATTCAAAATGCATAAAAATACAATTGTATATTATATTTAACATCCAAATAATCGTTTTAGACTTATTTTTTTCAATTTTAAAATAAAAACGATATTTCTAAATGAGGTTTGAATTTTTAAGGAATAATTCGGCTAAAACTTTTCGGAATGCAGAGAAAGAAAAATTAGAGTACATTTTGCCAAAGAAATTAAACTCTCGATAGTCTCATTAATCCAATTACCTAAATCAAATTTATGAGACACTCCTTTTTTCAAACCATATATTCTTACTATTATCTTCCTAATAAATCTTATTCTTGGGAATTATTATGTTGCAGCTATATTCATTTTTTTTTCTTTTCTTTTTCCTTTCAAAAGTGAACGAGAGAATATTTGAATACCAATTTTCCATTTTAAATTCAAATTGTAGAATTAAAATTTTCTTTCTACTTGCTCTACTTCAGAAGTCACTGAATTTTCGATTATGTTGAAGATTGTGGATAACATTTTATGTAGAGATTTTTCGTCGTTTTTCTTGTTGCTTTTATTTTTTTCTTCTATATAAATATAATTAGTTCCATTTTTGACTTGTTTTTCTAGAACTGTATGATTGTTTTTCTTTTTCTTATTTTCTTTTTTGATTCAGTGAAAATAGGAAACCAAGACTGTGTTACCCCAGTAAAATTATCCGAATCAAAATATGATATCCTTGTTTATTTGTCGAATCCTGTAACAAATCAAGATAACTTTATTTGTTTTTCTAATATTATGGATAGAAGAAAATGAGACAACATGACAGAAAATAGGCTTTTGTGATATCTTTCGCCATTTCAGGTGTAAATATTTTGTGTTTTCGAATCAATCTGTACGTTCTGTTTTGTTTTGCTTCTTTCTCTAAGAAGGCTTCAGAATAATTTGATGGTATTTTTTTAGGATATCAAAAATTTTGAAAGTATCACATAATGAAAAGATTACAGATATATTTATTTGAAAAGAATATCATAGTATCGGAAAACATTAGGAGTTACGAGTCTCAACAGTTTTTACAGAATAATTTTATAGAAATTAGTATCTGAAATCTTTGCATAAAAATTTATTAATTAATAATTGCTGAAATTTTCTAAAATATTTAGAGAGGTGTCTGTTTAAACGTAGTAAATAATTTTTAATCAAAAAATACTTTAAATTTTATAGCAAATTATTGTTAATTCATTGTATTTCACCGGTATAAAATTATTTTGTATTCTCAATATAAAAATAACTTTTATTCAGACTTATTTAAGAATAATTTTTTATTGATGAATCTGATTTGTATATGTATGATCTTTATAAATAATCTTTTGAAACAAATATATTTATTGATTCATTATTTCATTTATAAAATCTTTTATTCGCTGTGTGAAACCCTGAATGTATTTCTTAGATGTTTCTCTTTTTATTTTTCATTAGTAATGTAGTATTATTCATCCATTTTTCTACGGCTAGATGCCGATCATCTGTGTGATAATCCCTTAGGGAGTTTTAGAAGGGAAATTTGTAAGCTGCGCACTGAAGGAGAATTATTTCATACCCTTTTTTAAGTGTCGCGTCTTCAGTTTTAAATATATATTAAAATTGAGTTAATAAATTATTTTGGGCCATGATTGCCTATTTTTTGTGCCCAATGTATGCGTGAAAAATTAACTGGCGCAGTCGACAGGATATTTGCTAAATTTAATATATAAATAAAATAAAGCATTCGCAGCAAGAGCTGAGATGATAGTTTCTGGAAGCCATTACAGAAACATATTGTAATCAGAGAAAGATGAAATATTAAATTTATGTGTTTTGAATTTTAAAAATAAATAAGTACATCTTTTTGCACATCACTGTTACTTTAATTTTGCACATCAATATAAATTCGAAACGAGAAGAATGCCAGAAATCATTCTATAATAAAATGACTAAAACCTGCTTTAAGTACAGTAAATTACCAATTAAAGAATTTTTGCACATCATTGTAATTGTTGAAATACATCAATATTCTAAACGTTAAATTTGTCTTGGATACGCCAATATTTGATAAATTTTGTAAATAACACAAGTGGTAAGTGTTGGAGATAATTATTTCTACTGTTTTGTTTGGAATACACCAGTATTCTAAATGATAAATTTGTTTTGGGTACGCCAGTATTTGACAAATTTCATTAATAATATAACGTGTGTTAAGTAGAGATAATTATTTCTTATGTTTTGATTGGAATACACCAGTATTCTAAATGATCAATTTGTTTTGGGTACGCCATTATTCGGCTAATTTAATGAATAACACATGTGTTAAAGGTATCGGAACTAGTTTTTGTTTCATTTATGAAATAGACAATATTTTTATGTTAAACGTCTTGCATACTCCAGTGTCAGCAAATTGTGAGAATATTAAGTTTTGAATTATAATTATTGGGATTGGTTTCGTTTCTGTGTTACGTATATTTAGAATTTAGCAAATATTTCATAGGACAGTATTAATTGGAATATGTTAGTTGAAATTCAATTTGCTGCAACGACTCATATAAGAGTATTCTGAGTGTTTTAGTAATACTTTGAGATTGTATGTCGAGTACAACTTTGAATGATTGTTTTTTCCATTGTTGATATCATTTTCTGGGTGGGTTACGTATAAGTGTTATTTTATATATCAGTTAATATAACTGTTAAGAACTGATTTTATATGTATGGCAGATTTTTTATTGATTTCTAAAACAAAACACAAAAAAATTATAAGAACAAATTGTGAATTAGTTTATTTTGAAATGATAATCATACATTTCTAATTTTACCGAAAGTTACTTTTTTTAATGTTTTAATTGCATGCTCATGGTTTTCAGTATTTTATGCCTAAGCAATATGCCTGTTTATTTATTTTGTTTTGATGATTAATTGCCAAATATACCTTTTTTCTGGTAGCCTGCTCTTGATATATTTATTCCAAAGAGCAGATGTTATCAATTACTGAATGAATCAGCGTGGTTTGGTTTCATTTCCGGTGTTATGTTTAAAGGATTAATTTTTTTCCACTTGTTCTTTATAAGTTTGAGAATGCAATATTTTATTCTTAAATCATCGGAAATTTATTTGCGGTTAGACATAATAAATTTATCTTCTTAGATATAATATACTTAAGTAGGTGTTAAAAATAAAGTGTGTGATATTAACCTGTTTATAATTCTTTTTATTGTGTGGAAAAAAAAGAAAAAAAAACTTGTTATACATAATTTGGACGTGTCTTTTTTATTTCGATGTATATGTATATTTATGTATGTCCAAGGAGTAATATTATCTGGTGCTCTACGCGAAATTATTTTTTATTATCATTTCTCTTTGAACTGTATCTATATATATCTTTTTTTAAGTCTGTTTTCAGGCGCATCGCTTTCAGACGGATGCTCTTCCGTTGGGGGAGGGAGGAGTAATAATCATCTATTTCCCTTGGGCTGCATGCTGACCATCTGTGTGATAATCCCTTAGGGAATTTTAGAAGGGAAATTTGTAAGCTGCGCACTGAAGGATAATTATTTCAGACCCTTTTATAAGTGTTATGTGTAGTGTTGTTCATATCACGTCTTCAATATTATAAATATGTTAAAATTGTGTTAATAAATTATTTTTGGCCATGATAGCCTATTTACTGTGCGCTTTGTTTGTGAAAACTTTACTAATGCAAACGCTTATTTTGTGAAAAGCAGTAATTCAAATGAAGTATATCGAAACTTCAGTGAACAAAGTAATTAAAATATCTATTACTATTTTTAAAAATATCTTTCGATATGTTGGAACTTTCTACAGCTAATATTGTTTGTTAGCAGCTTGAAAAGAATTTTTAACACTTTTCTAGATGAAATCTAGAGCAATGATTGATTCCGTTTTTAATTCTTGTGTAAATATTTTACAGAACTGAAAGCTTTTTCTACCTAAATCTTATTTAAAAACTTAAGAAGATACTCGCAAACCAGTTTTCTCGTTATTTTGTAACATCTTATTTAAGCAAAAAAAATTAATCAAATTTTTTTTAAATAAATTTTTATGCGGTAGACAATAATAGCTTACAAAACATATCAATGTTTAAAATATAAATTAAAAATGAAGTATAAAAATTTAAAACATTAATTTAGAATGCCATCGAGCTATTTCATACACTAAAAGATTTATGACATTATTTGTACAATAATATTTACTTTTCTTAAGTTCCCGGTGATTCAAAGCCTGGAACAACTTTGAAAATCAATAATTCAAAAACGAATAAAGATAAAAAGGTGCGGTTTCCACCAAATAAAAGCATGAAAGCAATAACATGAAAGGTATGTGAGAAGGTAAAGGACCTGATGGCATGGTAATGGCATGCTGTATATTGACCAAAATAAGGCAAAAATTTGAAACAACAGGTTCTTTGGTTTCACGTCCGAGAAGCAGCCGACCTATTGTCCACTATATGCCACTATTGTCCAGGCAATATGGTTATCTCACAGATGTTATAATGAAATATGGACGATAAAAGAAAATATAAAAATCGTAAAAATTAACAAGTTGATGGATTTAAATTGGGTTGAGGCCAATATTTAGATATATGGTAATGAAGGATCACTATGCAAAGTTGGCAACACATTGTTGATATAATTATCTCCAAGTCAAATGGTGTCTTGAATAGGGAGTTGAGAGGAAAAATAAAACTGCAATGGTTTGACAGGTGGTATATGACCAAAAACGGAAGAGTGACTTTCGACTTTATTCCTAATCTGGAAATAAAATTTAGTGGTTACTATTCGCTGATAATACAAATTATATCTGGACATGGGCGATGTCCTGCATATTTCCAATGATTTGGAAGAACGTAGGAAAATAAATGCATTTGTGAAGAAATTGTTGCTTTTACCTCTATTTAAACGACTGTATTGAAAGCTGAGAGTTAAGGAAAACACTGGAGATTGAAAATAATGATTTAAGTACAGTAATAATGGTGCCAGGTAAACTCAAAACCCTGAAGGGTATGATATCAAAGATTGTGAGTTTTTTTCCAAATGTTTGAGAGTATGAAGGTGAGGAAGATGGACAGTGATTAACTACCTCGAAAATAATGTTAGTTTTACGGATGACAATGTATGGATGGAAAATACTTTTATCAACAGTCGACCACAACAGAGCTGTCAATACTTCTAAGTTTAGTAGTGGTGGGGGTCGTTCGCTGTATACAAGAAGTCGAACAAAGTAGGAAATCGGTGTCAGCCGTTTCTGTAACCGGGGAATGCAATGCTCGACAAATTTCGAGGCATACATGCTTGTCTTACAGATGTGTTTGGAGAGCAATGAGATTAACACTGAAACGATATTCTTACAAATTGTAGCACAACAAAGAACTGAAATCGGGTGATTTCAACGCATAATTGCAATGTGTGGAGCACATAAAGCCCTCTTGCATTTGTTGAAGAACCCCTGCATCAGCCAAAAAGTGACCGTTTGGTGGGATTTCAAAATGAATTTTTAATTGACCCATTTTTTTCGAGGAAGTAACTGAGACGGGTTTAAAAACTGTTTTGGTCACTTTTGAGCGATATGCAGTATTGTAGAACAAGATTACTCCAGAATTGCAAAAATGTCAGACCCTACAGACAGTCATCTTTATGCAAGATTGAGCACCACCGCCTATTTTTGTGCCAGTGCAATGACGGTTACGCTCAAAATTTGGGAAGATCTTTTTATCAGTCGAACTGGGATTACTTGAAGTTCACGGAATCATCGATAATCCGCAAACATTTGAAAGATGCCATCCATCAACATGTGCTGCAACACCGTAGGAAATGTTGTTGAATGCTATTAATTGCATTATTCCTCGTCTGACAATTGTGCTGCTGAATGACGGACAGCACACAAAACAGTTTGTAAATTGCATCGACTTGTTACTTGAGTAAGCAATCCGTTTGTCAAATAAAAATTTATAATATCACAGTCTCCTTGCATAATCCGATATCAGCGATACTACTGTGCCACCTGTTAGTAGAAACAGGACAATTTTTTTATTGCATCATACAAAATTCAGCTTTCTTACCATTTATATGGTGCACACAGTATCTTTTCATTTTGGTTTGTGAACTATTAATTTTTTCTTCCAAACAACAATCGGAACACCCGGTACATTAGTCGTCAAATAAAATCAGTCTTCTAATACGTAACACTTTTATAATTTTTTTTTGTTATAATTTCTTCAATACTAAAAACGCAACCGATGTGTTTATTCACTGTCCTTCAAGAAAAAATTTACAGAAGGCATGCAAAAGGTCTTATTTATAATTTGTGGTATAAAATTTTTTAATTTGTTAACAAATATTTCGTCACTGACTGTAAAATGATCTCTAAAATATGCCATCCCTTTTTTATTTCTTTGACTCCCAATGATCTTTTGAACTTAAAGAATTTATAAATTGATAAGTCACAAAACATTTTTAAATCCTGTTCTTTTTATTTGCTTTGAGGAAATTTATATACAGGCAAAGAATGTCTTCTGTTATTGATATAAATATATTGAATGTATAATTAAACTGTAAAAAAAGACTATTGAAAGTTATTCTGCAATTCATAGGCCTCATTAATATCTAGAAACTTTCTTCCATTTTTAAAATTCTTGCATTTTAAGCAATGTAAAAAAAATTCAGAAAGCTTACTATTCCTAGGCACTTGTTATTAATCTTCCAAAAATAAAATGTCATTAATAAAAAAGTTTCAAAATGAAAAATGTTTTAGAGAATAAAAAAATCGATTTTCAATATTTCCAAATTTGTATTACTATATTGCTAGAACTAGTTTCAATTTGTTCTTTATCTGGTTCTTATATCAATTCCACAGAAAAAATTACAGACAAAATACTTTTAGTTTTCAATTCACTAAATAAATTAAGAAACTAAGGTATAATTACTGCAATAAAGTTTATAAAAATTACCCTGGCTAAGTGCAATATACCATTTAGTTAGGAAATAAATTGCAAAAAGAAAATGAAATTGGCGAACTCACTAATAATTCTGCATGAAAGAAAGAAAAGGAAATCAGAAAAAAAATACATCATTAAAAAAACATTCATGACGAAACATTTGTGGTTATAGCAGAGCAAGCACTGATGGAAATATATTTCCTTTCTGTTCATGATTTTTTGGATGGAAAAGCACTATTGAAAATCTGATTCCATCCTTTTATGAAAGAAAAAGGGAAGCTTTCTCAATAAATAATCTTATATAAAAATACTTTTGTCGATACATCGGTGTATAAGACATGGAACAAGATGTAGAAAAAGGAAAAAGAGTGCTCAAAAATGGTTCTGCTGTAACGTGAGTTCACGTTCAGAACGTGCCAGAGTGCCGTGTTCTGATCGCATCAGAGTATAAACTTTTGAAACTGCCATAGTTCCTACAGGTAGACATGAAATAAAACGTCAATGATTTTCTAAATAGCTGTTTTTTTGTTTTTTGTTTTTCAAAAATATAAAATATATATATTTCTGGTTTACCTCGACGGATTTTTAAATTTAATATTAAATTTAGATTAATGCGTCCCATGAATTATAGATTGATTCTACTTCAGAATATTTACATTAAAATAAAGAATCTGAATTTAAATACTGTTAAAATTATTAGCAGAGTAGCATTAAAATTGTGGATAAATTTTTTATATATGTTACCAATATTAAATAATTACACATGATTATTACATTCTTATAAACCATATTGATTTAGATTTGTTTTTGGTATGAAAATATTATTTTATGGACATTAAGTTATTCAATAAACATTGTTTAATATTATATATTTTTTAATATTTGTCTTGACAAAACAAGCAGGAGATCATGCAATAACAATTTTAAAATACATTAAGTTATTTTACGATTGAAAATTATAATAAAATAAAATATATAAAAATGTATATTTTCAAAATGCAAAATCAATACATCATTCATGTCATTTTTATTTTTTATTTATTTACTATTCCTTTTTGTTTATGTAATTAGATAAAGATTTAAACTCTTTAGATTTTTAGATAAAAAAGATTAGATAAAGATTGTTTATGTAATTAGATAAAGATTTAATAATAAAATATAAATTAGAAATGAAAGCCCAAATATCAAAAACATCCTTCAAAAGGGAAATGAAATTGCATTATTTTAAAGAATTTTCTTAATTCATAGATACGTAAAAATTGGAGCTATAAAAACTATTCGCATTATTTGAAATTGTCATACATTTTGTGTATTGTGTATCTTTTTCTGAATATTTTTCTTTAAAAAAACTATAGATGCCAAAATTTAACTTTTATACAATGATATTTTTAGCGCCTTTATCCTGGTTTAGGGATAGTGTGTCTTCCCTTTGATCCTGGCTTCTGGGTTCAAGTCCTTTTTCTGGTATGGTAGCTCTGTTTTCTATCTGTGAGGTGTGTGAATGTGTTCCCCATAAGTGACAAAAACAGAGGTAAAATTTTCCTCTTCTAATACTGATTGATAATAAACAGAGATTCTATATTATATCGAATAGTAGACTTAGTATAAAATAACACTTTATATAAAATTTTCATACTATCATAATGCAATAATTATATACTACTATTTTAAAATAATTTTACTTCTTCCAACATAAAGACATTTTTAAAACTAAACTGAAGCTCTTTACCGTTTGTACTAGAAGAGTATGTTATGAATTATGTTATTCAATTATCAGTTATAAATTATAAGTTATTCCTACCCTTGATGGCTAGTTTGTCCCACGTGTATATATGTGTACATCAAGTTACTAAATAATTATCTAAGAACGAAAAATGCCTTTTTTAAGAGGATCAGTTTCTTTATAAATTAATTATTAGCAATAAAACTAATTTCAAATATCTCTAGTTCCCTATGGATTAGGGAAAAACATCTATTTATCTACGTCTTGGTAAATGATATAGCTGCTAAATGAATTGAGAACAGAGAATAACTGCACTTTCATAATTGTACCGAGGTACTACTTTTGTTCATATATAAATAAGAATCGAAAATTTCAGAAAATGAAATCCTTAATTGTCTTTCATCGGTATCTGTAATTTTACTTGTTATAATTATTTTCAGCTGTATTTGTATGAAAACGATTAATATTATTAATCCTTACATGTACGTATGTATATGAAAACGAATTCAAACGGCACATTTGCTAGTGAAGCAGAAGATTTTATTGGTAAAAATAAAATGAATTTACTTTTATATTCTTTTTATTAGAACGTTTTAGTATAAAAAGTAAATACCAGAATGTTGAATATATGATTTTTCTAAACAGACATTGTTGCCACATTTTGATATATGTTGTTCCAAATTTTTATTGAATTTTTTTTAATTAGTCTTGAGTGTGTCTTTAATTAAATAATTAAAGACACACTCATGATAATTCAAATTATTTTTAAAATGTGAAAAAAAGAAAAGGAAATCGGGCCTTGGGGAATGATCTGCTCTTTCACATCAGCTGTTTTTGAATCTGAAGTCAATTCTATAAAAACGCCTTGTAAGTGGTCCATATCGACATTATGTATTGACTGCGTGAATATAACTCAATCGTTTTTAATAGATGTCATTAGTAATATTGCCTGTCCACAGCTAAAGCGAAAAATTACTATATAAAATTTATGATAATAATCCCCGTTGTCCTAGCATAGGGCATCTATGATCTGATCCCGGATCAGGGCATATTTATTGTTCTGTGTTCTATCAGTGAGGCGTGTGAAGGTACCTATCCCATGTGTAAAGGGGTTGTGCAAACGAATGTGACGAGCAGTATTTCAGAAGCATTCTTGGTCCTAGCTGGTGCTACTGAAAGAACAAGAGACGTAAATACCAGAGCAACTTAAATCACTGACAGATTTGTTAACGAGCTTGTAAAATACCATAAGTAAAATACCATAATACCATAAGTAAAATACCATAAGTAACATCAACAGTATTCTAATAATTTTTTTAAATTTTGAGTTGTTCTCTGGTTAATTTCTTTAAAAAAATTTGGCTACGAATTGTGTCGCGTTTTGTGCAAAACGAAAAGCATTTGCAGGAAATTAAGTTACATTATTTCATTAAAAGAAATCTGCATCAGAAATAAAACGGCACTTCTAGATATTTATGATGAGAATGCCAATTCTTATAAAACTTAGAAAGTTATTTTGATACTTTTAAAATATTAATTACAATTAATGTGACAGCACATCATGGCAATTTATTAAAATAATTGAAAATGTAGATTTAGAGTAAACGTTGATGAAATCATAAATGACAAACAAGTGACATTTGATTTTATAGAATAAAGCATTTAAAAATAAATGCCTAGAATATTGCAAAAAATATATCAAGGTTGCTCGTCAACACGAAAATAATTTCCTCTTGTTGACAGATTAGTGAAAAAAAAACATTGAAATCCCTTTTAGGGGTCAAATGCTCCTTTATAATACTATTTTTTTCTCCATGAAACATACAATTTCTGTAGAAAGGTAATCCCCCCCCATGGCCCCCAAAATTGTATCGTTAATTGGATTGCTTTAAACACACACTTTGTTACCTAAGAGATGGACAAATGTCATCGTGTTTAATAGTGATATATTTTTATTAATGTTTCGCTTTAGAAAAAATAATTAATTTTTATAATAAACACATAATTTTCTGCACACATTGCACATAATTAATTAAAATTGTTGGAGTTTTACTTGTACACTCAATATGTAGATAGAAAAAAATAATAATAAACACTTTCAATTTTAATTTTTAGCATTTGCACTGTCTTTTTAATTTAATTGAGGACTTTCTCCAAAAAAAATGGATCTAGATTTCAAAACTATAAACGGTTCCCTATTTTGCTAAACTGCACTTGCATAAAATTTGGTAAAATGAAAACAATGAAAAATTTAATAAATTTATTCATGAGGGAAATAAATTTTTGATTACTTTTTGTTTGAAGGAAAGATTATTACCACAGATATATACCTCAAATTTATATAATCTTGCATATTCATTTCAATATCACTGAAGAAACAACAAAACGAATTACGACTGTATTCTGATTCAATAAATTAAGAAATCTGGTTATAAAGTTGGGACTGGGTGTGGGCTGCTCCTCTAAATTGAAAAAAAGGCATGATTCTAAACAAAAATGCAGTAAGTAGCAGAACAACAAAAAAAATTACAGTAAAAAAATGTGTAAATTTAATTCTACCTCAGAAGATTCGTTGAATAGAGTAAAGAAAATAAAAACAAACAAAAAATACTTCCGATCTTTTTTTTTCTTTTTGTTGTTGTTCTTTTAATAGAAATGCACTGCACAGAGGACAGTCTGGTTTTATAAGTTTCTTGAGCAGAAAAGACTTATTAAATAAATATATCGAGGTAAATACATAAATCTATACAAATTTCTTTTTAAAATAAGGTATGGCCAGAAAGGAGGGTAATATGAAAGAAGAAAGAATTTAACATTAGACACATTGAAAACATGACAGAATACAGAAATCAAGTCCCTTAAATCTTGAGATTTTTGAAAACAATAAATTTCCCAAAGGTGACTTGTAAAGAAGTATTTAATGCATGTCATTATTACAATTGTTTAATATTGCTGAATGAATAATTTCTGATTAAAATTATAGATTCACCATTCTCATTGCAGTTTTCCATTCATGCATTTTTCTTTGAAACATTATGAATATGAAACATGTGAAATTCTGTAATGTTTTCTAAATACTGAATTTTGAAAAAGCAGTATTAAAATGCGCAGCTAATTTTATACTATTTTATTTTTTAAATTTCTTAACTCTTTTAATATAAATCCTCGTGATTTCCCAAAAAATAAAACATGTATTAGTACTGAGTAAATTTTATTTATAGTTTGGAAGTGATGCAATTATTCATTTCTTGATTCAAAACGATATCTGAGAATTAAATCATGCATTTATTTGTACATAACTATAGGCATAAGTAATAGCATCGTTTATTTTTTTAAATATTTTTGACTAAAAGTGAAAGTAATTTTAAATATAAATTTTCTTCGAAATATATGAAATCTTTCATCATAACATAAATTTATTAGAAAATAACCAAATGCTTTAATGTAAATAAATAATTTTTTACTGAGATAATTATGCATTTATTCTATTTTTATTTATTTGAAAAAAAAAGCATACAATTTTTATCATTTTTAACGTCCGTCTATCCTAAGAATGCAAGCCTTTTTAATTATAAAAAGTCAGTATTAAGTTCTGCTGTTTATCTATGTGTTAGAGGGTCTATTCAATTATAAACGTAATTTGGAAGTTATGTGACTATCGAAATCTGAATCTTAAACGTATTTTTTCTGAAAAAGCTATTAAGAAAACAAGGTACATAAATAATTTAATTAGAAATTTTAAAG
>JAPMOQ010024554.1:0-11425 GCA_026543055.1 Argiope trifasciata | reverse complement strand
AATTATAACAGTCATATATTTCGACAGAAAATTGTCCCTTCAGATTTACTTTTATAAAATCATTATTTAATGATTAAAAGTTATTTCAAAATTCTAAATCCTTAAGTGAATTTACGGATTAAGATTTTTTAATTCACGAAACAAAAGACTAAAAAAATTCGCAACGAATATAAATTACAAGAAAAACAATATTAATTTAGACAATCTTCTATAATTATAGAAATTCCTTCTAAACTGAAGCTTAACTAAGGTTTTCTTTTACATTTTTTGAAATAATCAAATTACAATAATTAATTGTGTAACGAATTTAAAAGCAAATATTAAACTGTAATTAACAAAAATTACTTACATGACACTTTTAAAGTATCTAAAAATTATGTGATATTTTGTCTTTATGAAAGCATACATATTTTTATAATAATTTAAATGGTAAGTAATCCAAAACGGTTATCAGGATTGAAGACCGTGTAACCCAGTTTGTTTACCGAAATATCTAACAATTTTTTAAAGTCTTATGATAGACAGATGCAAAATGTGAAGAAATGTACACGATTAAATTATTTTTCAATTTGAAGGACTATAAATTAAATAGTTCACATAAAAAATATTAGCCATTTTTGAAAAATGTTTCTTTTGGTAAAATTTTCGATATGATTTCACCAATTTTTTAAAAGGGACCTCACACTGTTTTTAGCAGAATTAGGGATAGTTTTTTATTTTTATATTAGATTCTGAAAAAAAAATGTTGCTCAAAATTTTTAATTTTTTTATTAATATGAAATTTTCTTACTTTAAACATTTCTAGAAAAAAATAGATTCAAAAATTTTCGAAATACATCCCTAATTATATTAAGTATACATTTAAAAGTGTGCAGAAAAGAATTCATGCAATTATAAGGAAATGTGGTTGACTTTTAACATTTTGTAGCAAACAAAACTTTGGAAAAAAGTAAACCGCGATAAACACCTTCAAAGATTTCATCACAAAAATATTGAAATTTAAAAAAAACCTCATTTTTTATAAGAGTAATAATGTGGCATTTCTAAGTCCTGAAATTTAAATTTTGACAATATATATTATTATGACATTTATTAATGACCATTATCAGATATAGGGATTATTAGATCAAAATAGCAAATTTTCACTTTTTTGCTGACAAATATTTTTCGTGAAAACATTTGTTAAATGCTTAGCTATTCTGCTTATCAGATATCAGTCAATTAACATCAAATATTCTAGATCATTTGATTGAAATTCAAATGAAATTAGTAATTTTGAAGATTGTTATAAAAAGTAGTGAGAAATTAATCGGAAGCGAAAATCGAAAGCAGTAAAATTAAAAAAAAGGTTAATTGATACATTATTAAACAACTGACCTACTTTTTATTTCATGGTAAAAAATGAAGCTACATGACTACTTGCACATGAAATAAATTTTATGTAAACACTGAGAGTCGACATGGCACTTGGTATCGAGTTAGATAAAGTAATTCCATATCTCACTAAATATTTAGCCAAATTGTTTTAAAAATTTCAGATTCAAAGATAATTTATTACTCAAAATTTGAAAATTGATGTATTCGATTTTCTAAAATTCTAGGATATTGAGTCCCCATAAAGTATCTAAATATTTGTAATTGAAAGAAAAATTACGCTTCTTTCAGTTCTTTAAGATAGCTTCACAATATTTAACATTTATTTTACATTTCATACTTAATGCCTTAAAATTTCTTTACAAAAATCTAGTTAAATTCATAAAATATATTTAAAACATTTTTCATGAAATCCGTAGACTGACCTTCAAGCTTGTAACTAACTTTTCCAATCCCAATTTATGAAGCTCGATTTATTTTTCTTTTCAGACCTCAAAAAAGGGAAAGGAAGAAAAGGAAGGAAGAAAACGAATGAATTTTAAATTACTCGGAGGAACTCATTTTATGTATTTTCGACATGCCAATGTAATAAATCTAGTCTAACGTAGAAAACTGTTTTTAAATTTAACTGTCTTCTCTTTTCGGCTCGCATTTTAAACTCATTTGAGATCTGGCAACGATCTTAAGTTAACTCCTGCATATGACTTCTTATTTTCATATTCCATAGTTTCACGTTATATTTTATCGTTGATCATAATTTTAGTGAAACAAATTTAAGTGTATAAGCTTACATTTTATGAAATCCAAAATTGGTGGAAAATTAGCATACAATGAACTTTGTGCAAGTTTTTAGCTATTTCAATGGATTCGTGGCTCTTTCATTATATTAATTACTAATATTTATATAGTATTAACATTTCTGCACCCCCTGTTAATATAAAGATTTAAGAAAATATTGTTCATGTGCTAAAATCATAACATAAATTCAAGATAATTTGTTCAGAGCTTCTTATAATTTTTTTCAAAATACTCCAGTATACAGCGATTTTTAGTTTATTACCGCATACTTTTGTATAATTAATCGTAATAAAAGAGCAAAACCCTCTTTATATTTTTAGCTTAAACTTTGATGAATAGATAAATAATTGTTTCTAGAAGTTATATATCTAATATACGAAATTAAATTCTTTTATGGTAAACTAGCTGGTAACTGGCGTTTTGCTGCAGCAGAAGGAATAATCTTCGAAATATCATTTGGAATTTGAAATAGATATATTGTTTAATTAAGAATGATTGGGAGAATGATGTTTAGTTTCTTGTCGACAATGTACATATTCATCGAAATTGAAGAATATATAAAGTAGAAGCATAAATAGTATTTATTCTAATTTTATTATTCTATTCAACAAACAAATACTCATTTTGATGCATAAAATTTGTATATTCTTTTAGAATTGTAAAGCTTGGTGTTCTTTCACAATGGTAATGAAAGAAATTTTTTATTGTATCTCGTGATTCGTTTAATACTAGTTTCGAATTCTCGAGTTTAATCTCAAAATATGTGATTAAAATACTTTCTTTTAAAATTGATTGAACATAGAAAATATATTTATATCGTAAAATCTTTAATATATCTGAAAATAAATTTTTTTGTAAACTAAAATGGTGCAAGATTATTTATACTATAATATTTTGGGAAGTTATTGCAAAAAATGCTAAAAATTTATTAAATGTTTATATAAAGTTTCAAAACTATAGGATTGATTCTCCTAAAACTTTCTCGCGAAATCTGTTGTAAAATATTACCTCAGGGAAATATTTACATGGAATTTACATAAAGTAGCTACGAAATATTAACGTATAGCTTAAATTTAGCATCGTTACTGAATCTGTTGTGTCTCCTTAGTGAGTTATTTTGTGGTTACTCCATGATTAATAGATGTTGCAAGTAGATTGGAAAATATTTTTTTATTCTTCAGATAATTGTATTATGTCTCTAACCTTCGCATAAATGCAAGTAATAAGTAGTCGAAGTTTTACCGGAGTCAGATGAATGGTCCGATATCTCATAAGAGACATACATTTATTTATATAGATTACATATTAGATAATTTTACTTTGACTATAACCTTCGCGTAAATGCAAGTAATAAATAGTAGAAGTTTTATCGGAATCGGGTGAGCAGTCCAGCAGCGCATAATAGACATAAAAACAAACATTCATTTTTATTTATATAGATTTGCACTTTTTTTAAAAATTCTAATTTTGTTGATGATGATGCCGTGTCCTTCTTAACACGGAAAGGGGATGCAGTGGCTTCTGAGGGTAAAGACCTCTGATTCGAAGGCAGAAGTATGATTTCTGGCTTAAATGAAGATGACACACACACACACATTCGCTTGTACAAACCCTTTTTACTGGGGAATGAGGAGCTCATTCACACGTAGAACACAAGGAAAGAACAACCATGCCCGAACCAGGACTCAAACCTGCTACGCCCAGATTAAGGGGAAGACGTTCTAACATTAAGCCAAGACGCAGCATTTATTTTGTTGACATCCCTAAGAAGAAACAGTGGTAAAAACTGAAAATACCTTTGACTTTATGCTGTAGAATAGCATTTAAATAAAATTAATTAAAAAGATGTTAAATTTTATTCATCTTTAATAAATATTTATTAAAGATGAGATCATCCTTAAGTTAGACACATTAAAATTACTTTCGATGTCAGTTTAGAAATTAAACAATGTTGAATCTTTCGGTTTTGTGTAAAAGTGATTATTAAAGAAAAGTTCCCGAAAACTACGTTATCTTCTTCTACTGGACTGATCAGAATGATCTTCATTCCATCACAAATATATATTTATTTTTAAACTATTATTATTTATTTCTAAGAATATTATCGTTTAGATTTTAAATAATGGTTATGCTTTTTTTGTGGGTGAAATTAAATTTTAATGTTAAACATTTAAGATTATAAAAAAAATTTAATTTTTTTCTGGATAATGCAAGTATTTCTTTTTGTTATAGAAATGGCAAATTAAATTTTGCACTTTAATTATTGTTATACATATAAAATTTAGAATGTTAGAAAATTATCTACAGTAAATATTTTAGGATTTATGAAACATTGAGCAGGATAGCTTATAACTTCATATTTAGTTTCCTAGTTTTTTTTCTGTTAATTAGGTGTTAATTAGGTTTTTTGAATTATTAACATTTCAATTATATTGAGAAACTTGTAAATTATAATACGTCATCCTAATTTTGGATTTTTGGGCAAAAGGTAAATGAATATATTAAAAAGAATCACGCCATATATAGTCGATGTTAAATAAAACGAAATTCCATTTTTCATATCTAAGACAAAACTTGTTTGTCAATGTGAAACCCCTGAAAGGCACCTGAAGGATATTTTCTTTCAGGAGGTTTCAAGCAAAAATTACCGTTTCCACACATTTTCTTCAGTACCGTCGACAAGAAATCTTTAGTTGCTTACTTATTTTTATTTAACTAATAAAAATTAAGCGAATTATTTTGGGAAAAAGTATTACATTTGTATCACTCTTTTTGAATTCAAAAGAATATATTTTTTACAAACTGTTCAACTAAAAAAGCATAAAAGAGAGAAACATGTATTTTTTGCAATCCAAACATTACATCTTGCTTTCTCAAGTCTGAAATTAATTACCTCCTACACACTTATGTGTATAAGGTACTTCGATAAAGCTAATTAGAATTAAGAGTGCCACTGTTTTCAAAAGTTGAATAATCTAATTCTTTTTATACGAAAGTATAAATGAAAGTGGAAAGTTATAAAAGATAAATTACTGAAAATACAATTCCGTTTAATAGATTTTAATACAATTTAAATTTAAAAGCAATATAATTCATACTTTAAACTATTATTGACTTTGTTTAATTAATTACCTTGAGAAATGAAATATTTATTATCACTTTATCCAAAATTTAGAGTAAAATGTATATTAAAAATAGTGAACATATTATTCCTTACACTAATTTTAACGATATCGGAGACTAATTGTATTTAGCTCAAATTTATACATATTTAAAGGGAAGAAAGGAGAAGAAAAACTAAATGAATACGTTATTACTTAAAAAGTACTAACAACTGATCTAGTCTTCATAGTTTTCTTCGAAAGAAAAAAAATAGCAAAATAGCGCCTTTTTTTTTACCTTCGAGGAAACGAAACCGCAGACATCTATTAAGTCGTATTTAAGAAGAAAAAAAAAGAAAATGTCTAGAATCTTTTGTATGAATGAGATAGATCATTGATAAAAGCATGCTAATTAGTGAAGGCAATTTTTTTAATTATTTACTGCTTATTAATACATAGAAATAATTATTGTGTCAGTGGAGCTAAATAAGCTTAATTATTTACTCTCTGCAATTCATTTATCAATGAAAACAGTTACAAAAATGCAATTAATGAGATGGTTGAGCCCATTCCTTGGCAGACATTCTGCTCTACTTCGAGTGTATTTCGCTTTAAAAATTAATTAGTAAGATAGCAGATCCTCCTTGGCAATGTGTTATTTCTGCAAAACTATATTTAAGAGTGACAGACATTTGCAAACTAAGTCAAACAGCTAACTCAATCCCTTAATTGTAAACAGAACTAAATACTTTACGTATATATGTAAATTTATGTTTTTATATGTATGTATATATAAAATAAAATATATGAGTTACTGTGTGTGTGTGTGTGCGTGCGTATGCGTGTGTGTGTATGTGCCTGCGTCCATTTGTGTCTTAGATTTTATTTCTTAGATAAATTCAATTGTATATCCAATTGTTAATTCACATCTCTTTCAATAGATTAATTTCATAATTACGTTTTGGTATTTACATATTCTATTATATATACCGGGTGGCCAGAAATAAAACACCCCTACTCTGACCTCCCTGGATATCTAACTACTCAGTGTAAAGGCTTGAAAATTTGTGGACATACTATTCAAAAAATGGGGAAACGGATTTCACGAAAAAAAAATTTAGTTCCAGAAATCACCGATAGGTGGCGCTGTACCACTGGACGTATGCTGAAAAGACACAAAAACACGTTTTAAACACATTTTATTTGAAAGTACCAAGCATACATGAAACAAGGACGTTATCGATGCAGGGAATGCTGCTCAATATGGTTCCCTTCCTGAAGATGTAAAATGTGAAGTCTGTGGACAGCTTGTTCAACTGCGGATCGTAACTGGTCATCTGAGATGCTTCTCACATGCAGACTGATACTCTCTTTCAAATCTGCCAAGGTTATCAGACGTTCTCGATAAACAAGGTTTTTTAAGTGTCCCCAAAGCCAAAAATCACACGGATTAAGATCCGGTGAACGAGATGGCCAAGTTGTCGGAAACGCGCGACTGATTATTCTGTCAGTGGTGAAATGTTGGCGAAGAAACTGTTGCACAGGGAGTCCAATGTGTGGAGGTGCTCCATCTTGCATAAAAGTAATGGTGTCAAGGCATTGGCGCTGCTGCAAATGGGGTACAACAAATGTTTCGAGCATCCTTTTGTACCTGTTGGCCGTCACGGTACATGTCTCAAGGCCATTGGAAGTAACCTCTTCGAAAAAGAACGGTCCAAGGATGAATGTGGCTGTGAATCCACACCAGACTGTAACTTTCGGTGAGTGGAGTGGAATCTCTTGGAAGGTACGGGGGTTTGTCGTGTCCCATATGCGACAGTTATGGGTGTTCACTGTTCCACTGAGGTGGAAATGGGCCTCATCGCTCCACAGAATCTGCCACGGCCACGATGCATCCACTTCAACTCTAGCAAGAAATGTCAATGCAAAGGTCAGTCGCATCTCCCTGTCTGTGGCCAGCAATTGTTGATTAGGGCGGATTTTGTACGGGAAACAATGCACCATTTTTCTGAGTACGTTCCACACTGTGCTATAGGGAACACCCAAGTGTCGTGACACTGCACGTGCACTACTGCAGCCTAAAACATTATCCATTGACTGTTCAACAATACCGGTGGCAACATCTTCAACGACATCTGAACGAACCGGTTTGCGTCCTCGACCAGGCTGAACTCCAAGATGTCCAGTTTCCTCGAATCGAGCGATCATTCTCCTGAGAGCTTGTGGAAGCAATGGTCCCTTACGCAAATCCTTAAGTCGGCGAAACTCTCGAAGTGCTGCTGGAGCATTTCCTTTATTCTCGTAAAACAACTTCACAAGCAAAACGCGTTCTGGCAGCGTGACAGCCATCACTAATAAGAATGACATTCCCCATCTTTTAACTTCTTTTATACCCAGAACATGGCTTCTAACCATGCTTTATGCAAATTTTTCTGGTTACAGTATGAAATTGCAGTTACAACGGGAGTTCTAGCTTCTTTACTATTTTTATTTTCCATAAGGGGCAGAAAAATTAAAAAGGAAGCATGGAAGCATTCCATTCCGCATAAACATTTTAATTTTTATTATTATTTGTGTCTTTTGATCATAGTTCCAGTTGTGCAGCGCCACCTATCGGTGATTTCAGGAACTTATTTTGTTTTTCGTGAAATCCGTTTCCCCATATTTTGAATAGTATGTGTACAAAATTTTGAGCCTTTACACTGAGTAGTTCGATATCCATGGAGGTCAGAGTAGGGGTGTTTTATTTCTGGCCACCTTGTATATGTAGTTGGCATTCTATTGATGATAAATGGGACCTATTATATATTTAAGTGTATTTACAGATTCATTTTGAAAGAAAAAAAAAGAAAGTTATTAAAAAAAGCAATTTTTGCCCAGTATGTTCTTGATTATTTATGAATTAAATAATTTTTGCCATTAAACATTTGATTAAAATCTATTCTCTATACATCCAGAAACGCAAATAAAAGTTTCGGGATAACATTCAAAATTTTTGAAAACTTCCTTTTGTCTATTTTAAAATAATTCTACCAACAAGAATTCTCCTAAAAAGTAAAATAAAATAATAAAATATGATCATTAAAAAATAGTAATTATTTTTCAAAGTTCTTATTTTTCAAAATGCAAGATTCATAAAAATTTATTTTACACATCAATTCTTATTTCTGCCTTATTTTGTTTTCATTATTCTTTGAATGTGGTACACTTATTGAAGACTATTAATAATAGCGAGTATGCGTTCAATTTTAAACATTACATAATCAGAAAGTGAATTTGAATTTGTGAAATAAAAAATATACATGGAAAATGTGAAGCTCTAAATTGTGTACTGAAAAAGACACATTTGTATAATTATTTTCTTTATCATATTTAATATTCATTTTGTATTATCCTGAACATGAAAAAAAAGTGACAGAATTGATAGGAATGTATCAGAATTCGGGTATCAGAAGCAATTTCTTTAACTTCTTCTGGAAACGATAAATTAATTTATAAAAAGATATCTTGCAAGCATAATGAAGGAATGCTAGCTACCTTCAGAAGAATACTAGATACGAGTTGGAGAGTAAAATCTATCTCTATGAAACATGTGGCTTCAAGAGGGTTGAGCAGTAAAACATCAGTTCCTTAGTTTAAAAAAATGCACCTTATATGCAATTTCTTTTTCTTAGCAGTAAAATCTTTGAAGGAGTCTTTAATCTTTTTCTTAGAAGTATTATCTTTGTTATATTGTCGTTTGATCCTTTAAACCAGGGATGGGCAAACTACGGCCCGCGGGCCAACTCTGGCCTGCCGGAAGGTTCTATCCGGCCCGTGGATAGAATTTTAATTTGCCGGTCAGAGGTAAATTAAAAGAAATACTCATATATTATAAATACATCTCCTTTTCTACTTTGTTTAAATATTATATTTTTTCTTCCTTTTTTTTCAAAGAGCTGGTAATCTGTTTACATTCTCTATTTTTGTTCTACAAAACATAAATCAAAGGAAATAGCAAACACAGGCAGTTTTCTATCAGTAAAGTGTTAAAAGCGGAAGTTATTTGTTAGTTATAGCTGTAGATTGGCGCCAACAAGCGTTATCTTTTTCTTCTGAAGCAGACATATGGGAATTCAATATAGGTGAATTAGACCTCACATGTGGCAGACTGAGCATTTTAAGCTCCATCTAGCTGCTTTTTCTTTTGGCGCGAGTTCTAATGTTATTAATTGCGTGTTGAAAGTTTGTGGACATATAGTGTCATTGTGAATAGTGGTGAAATTATTAAAAGTATAGCGTAGCTAGTGCTTGTTTGGGATATTCGTAAAATATTTCAATCCCAAAAGGGCTACTAAAAACTTAAAGTTGATTCAGAGTGCCGCGCTTTTATGGACATAGATTTTTTTTTCAGTTGTAAAAGATAAACCAGTGTGTCTTATCTGCAATGAAGCTGTAGCAGTCTTCAAAGAATATAACTTTTCCCGTCATTTCACATCTAAGCATACGAATTCCAATTACGAAGCAATGTCCGAATATGAAAAAAAAATCAGAAAGTCTTTGTAAAAAATTATCAGGCCGGCAAATTTTTTTCAAGAAGGTAAACAGTATTCAAGAAGCAGCTACACTTGCAAGTTACATTGTAGCATACAATATTGCTAAAAATAATAAAGCTGTCAGTGATGGGGAGTTCGTTAAAGAATGCATGCTCCAAGTTTGTGATGTTTTATGTCCAGACAAGAAAAATAATTTTGAGACTGTAAGCTTCTCTCGAAAAACTGTGACTTCTAGAATGGAAGCCATCGATAAAAATTTGGCATCACAATTAGAGTCTAAGATTAGCCAGTTTAAATTTTGTTCCCTAGCTATGGATGAAAGCACTTTTATAATTGATACTGCTCAATTAGTATTATTTATAAGAGGTGTTGATAAGAACTTTGAAATTATTGAGGAACTGGCATGCATGCGTTCTTTAAAGAGAACGACAACGGGATATGATATTTTTCGTGAATTTCAGGAAGGGCTTTTAACTTTGAAAGTGCCTACGACAAATATATGTAATATTACGACCGATGGAGCACGAAATATGACAGGAAAAAAATCTTGATTTCTTGGACACTTTAATCAAAACTATCCCGGGAACAATGTTGTTTTTTTACATTGTGTTATACATCAAGATGCTCTGTGCAAATCTTCATTGAATATGAAACCCGTGCTTGATACAGTAGTGAAGCTTGTAAATACTATTCAATCTAGTGGGCTTACTCACAGGCAATTTCGAGATTTTCTTCAGTCAGTGCAATCTGAATACTCTGATGTACTGTATTACACGAAAGTAAGGTGGCTTAGTGCAGGATGTGTTTTCGAGCGAGTTTGGCAGCTGAAAAACGACATTGTGTCGTACTTCCATGAGAAACAGTGTTCTGCGGAGTGCGAAATGTTAGAAGATACAAAGTGGCTTTCAGACTTTGCATTTTTCATAGATCTTCTTTGTCATATGAACAACTTGGATGCCAAGATGCAAGGGAAAAATAATTTATCGACGATATTTGGTCACATGCCAAAGCTTTTAAACTAAAACTTAATATGTTTGCTGTGCAGCTAGGTAATAACGACTTATCTCATTTCCCGAGGTTAAATTCAATACCCTCAGTAAATGAAGAGAACCTTAAGAATTATGAAGATAGCTTGAAAAAACTGCATTTTCAGTTCGAACGCAAATTTCAAGATTTCTGTAAAATTCAAGCAGAATTGGATATTTTTACCATGCCATTCAAGTAGAATTGGATATTTTTACCATGCCATTCAACGTAAATTGTGAAGCAGTGAGGTCAGATTTGCAGCTTGAATTAATTGAGTTGCAATCTAACAATCATCTCAAGCAATTGTTTCTAAATATGCCAAAGCTAGAGTTTTACAAATCATTGTCGAAAGTAAGTTTCCCAAATTTAATACCTCATGCCCAGAAAATCAGTGCTATGTTTGCTTCTTCTTATATATGTGAACAAGTGTTTTCAACTATGAACCTTAGAAAGAATTATTTCAGAAGTAGACTGACAAATGAGCATGTAGCCTCGTTCCTTAGAATCAGTACATCTCACTTCGAACCTCAATATAAGGAACTTTAAAAAATGAAATCGCAATTTCATTTATCTCATTAATATATTACATTG
>JAPMOQ010024548.1:0-15062 GCA_026543055.1 Argiope trifasciata | reverse complement strand
CAAGGGAAAAACAATTTAATTTGTGATTTATACACTCAAATTAAAGCATTTCGAACAAAACTACAATTATTCGAAAGTCAAGTGACTGAATGTAATTTTACGCATTTTCCGTGCTGCGACGAATATAATAAAAAAACTGAAGAACAATTTCCAATTGCATTTGCAGTAAAGATCATCGCCGATTTAAAAGAAAAATTTCAAAAGCGATTTTCTGATTTGGACATGAATTCAAAAGAAATTCGACTGTTCCAAAATCCATTTGATTGCAACGTTGCTGAAATTTCAAGCCAGCTTCAAATAGAAATTATTGATCTTCAGGCAAACGGACAAATCAAGGACAAATAAAAGGAAGGAAGCTTAATAGATTTTTATAAATATTTGGATGCAAAAGAGTTTCCAAATTTGAAGAAATTTGCTCGTAAATTCATTTCAATGTTTGGGACAACTTACGTGTGCGAACAAACTTTCTCTCGAATGAAGTATCTCAAATCAAAATATAGAGCAAATTTATCTGATGATCATTAGCAGTCATTGCTTATGATTGGTGTAACAAATTTTGATCCCAACTATAAAGACATTCTTCAACAACAACAAAAAAAAAACAGTTTCATCATTCGCATTAGAAGTTGCTTGAAAATATTTCAATTTATATAAAATAATTATATAATTATACTTTGTTTGTTTAGTATTTTGTATTTTCAAGTTACAATAAAATAATATTAATTAATAGTATTAAATGCTACTTTACTCATAATGGTATTTTTCAATTTGTATATACATGTGGCCCGTATAACATGGATCTAATTTCGATCCGGCCCGTGCCGCGAAAAGTTTGGACACCTCTGCCTTTATGCATTAATTATTCCAAACAGTCATATTTGATTTCAGACATTGTATAATACTTTTTAAATGTATGGTAAATAATAACTATTCCATTTTATTTCAAAATTTAATTTGTGAATCAAAACAAGAAATAAGAATGACTCAAAAATGCTCCAAATTTATTCATCATTCTTCATATTTATACTTTGATATGAATGCCGATCCTTTAAAACCATTGCATTAATCATTTTTAACTGTCATATTTTATTTCAGACATTATATAATACTTTTTAATTTTATTGCAAATAATTACAATTCCAAAATTAAATTTGCAGAATTAAAACAAGAGGTAAGAATTACCCCTTCCACGCCTACAAAAAAATTAGCATATTGTTACGAATCTGTAATTTTGCTTTCTCTTACGCATAGTGTCATCATAAGAAGAATGATTTACAGTAAGCTGTATTGGACGGTGCCCGGGAATCGCCTTAGTGATTTTAGAGCTTGGCGACAAACTTGGAGTGAGTCGGCAGTGAAAGCGAGAAGAGACAGCTAAAGTTTCAGCCGTCTGGAGAGACCACAGAGCAAAGCTCCGAGGATCCGCTCTCCTGCTGAATATTGCCTGACTGCTTTGTGTGCTATAGACGTTGTCACTACTTGCGATCTGCTGTAGAGTGCTGCTGTGTGCTCGTCTCGGCTGTATATAGTTATCTTCTGTAAATATTTGTAGTCTTTGTGTTGTCCTGTAAATAAATAATCCTCCCATAGGAAGAATGTTCCGTTGCCGTGAGGCAGTCGTCACCATTACTGCATCATCCAAGACACAGAGAAAGAACTAGCAAGCCTGCCATATGAGTTTTCGTCCAAGTATTTAAGGGATTCTAGACAAAAAGAAACATCCCTTTTAATCCTATTGAGCTCAGTTGAAGAACAGAGCTTTCCTACAAGTCAACCAGGAATAAACAAAGAGCTGCGTTTGAAAGGACTGCAGTGTTAAAATATTTGTTACTTAATTTTAAAAAGTGTTAAATAATTTTCTCATTTTGACTTTCCGGCTTAGTTTCTTTTTTTTCTGAGACCTGCTGATTGTGAGTTTCTCACAATAAACACCCACTACAAACTTAACGAATCCGA
Source organism: Argiope trifasciata (assembly GCA_026543055.1). Taxonomy (NCBI): domain Eukaryota; kingdom Metazoa; phylum Arthropoda; class Arachnida; order Araneae; family Araneidae; genus Argiope; species Argiope trifasciata. The sequence goes on along the minus strand of JAPMOQ010024548.1, from coordinate 13,106 downwards.
CAGAGGTTATTTCTGTAATCTGTACAATATCATTAACCAGATATGAATGTTGAGCCTTCAATTTTTTTCTTCTTCCTCTTTATAAATGTGGAAGAATGTAATTACGAACCTGCCATGCTAAACCCATTTCAAGAATCTCCGTTGCCGATGGAAATATTTGCTAAATACCAGAGATTTTGAAAAGGATTAAGCAATCTATGACTAAAACAGTGAAGCATGCTTTACTGTGAATGACAAATTTTTTAAAGAGAGTCAGTCTGTATTGCCCTAAAATCAACAAAAAATTGGGCATTTCATTAATCTCCGTCATAGAGAGAATGTTCCATTGACACGATGCGGCCAAAATAATTTCACCACCATTATGGCATCCTCCAGGACAGAAAGACAGAACAATCAAACCTGCCATTTGATTTTTCATCCTCGTATTTGAGGAACTCTTTTCTACAAGTCAACCGGAAACGAATAACAAGATGCGATTAAATGGACTACAGCGTTAAAATCTTTGTTAATTTATTTAAAAAATTGATAAATATTTTTGTTCCATTTCAACTTTCTGGCTTAGATCAGTTGTATTAACATTCCGATGTAAAGCAACATTATGGCCATTTTGGGATAGCCCACTCTCCATACCACACCAGCGGGATGACGTTTCGTCTATTTTAGTTAAAGCTTAATATGTCAGATAACAACATGTAGATTGAGCGATCACTTCTATCTTGTGGTCATGTTATTTGGCTATGAGCCGATTTTTGCGATTTGGAACTTCGCCTATCTTGAATAGCAATAGCAGGATTAATTACCGAATAACTCGGTAAAGTTAATATGGTAGATTCAATAAAAATGAGCATTTCCTACCCATGGTTAATATTTTATATGCCAAAAGGATTAGAGAAGTATGCCAGAATTATTAGAGGAGATTCCACTCTCATTCGTCACAATATAGAATGCAATATAGTTTACTAATTCGGCGGCATCTCAAACAGTCGTTGGAAGAAGGTTTTTATTGTAAAGATGGTAACCACCAATTTTAAAGAATTTGCATTAGGTAATATAGATGTAATATTGTTTCATTCGCAATGGCCATTTCCGATAATGAGATTTTGCTCTCAATACTGAATCAACATTTTAAAAATGGATTTCTCATTGACGAAGAAAGTAATAATGAAACATTTATAATTTGTGAATCTTTTGAGGATAAATATGCGGACATTTATTGGCAAAAATACTACGCAATCTTTAGTAAATAATCTCAATTTTTATACGAGGTTTTACTATAGACAACTGTTTTAATTTTTTTTTTAGAAAAAAAAATCCTGTAAAGGTAGATGGAATAACAAAGACCATATTATTTAAAGAGCAGGTAAACATAATGACTTATGAACAAATGAATGAACTTACTCCCTAAAAATTCTATCCCCTCCGACGTTATCATGTGAGAGTATGATGCTTATTTTGGTTTGAGGTTTTTGAAGCCTCAAAATGCGTAGGCAACTAATTGGCGTTTTATCGCTTTGGTGACCGCCATTTTTCGCTTTTAGGGTTGCTGAGATGGTTTTCATATTTGGCGTTTTTGTGCCAACTTGATTTCCAAATTATTCATTTTCGGACTTCTTAGAATTTGGCTTAATTAATTTAAGTAATTAACCAGTTTAAATCACTGGATCGAAACAATCACGTAGTTATCAGATAACTCATACATCGATAATGAGGAAAGCGATGTTTTTTTTTAATCTCTCTCTCTCTCTGTACACACACACACACACACACACACACACACACACACACACACACACACACACACACACACACACACGCTCAGACACACATCATTGCAAATAGTTATAACTCGAATTCTAGCTATAAAACGTACCCAAGAAGTTATTTCTACTTTTTTTTCAATTCCTACTGCTAATTCACACTCTACCTATATTTAGTTATTAATCTTGCTTAAATATTCATTCGTTAATAAAATACTTTTTATTCATCCATTCAAGTCCAGGTACATTTTAAAAAACTTGTAGTGGATGACACTCGATGTTCATCCTTTTTTTTTTTTTTCAAATTCTATCATTAAAATTTTTAGTAATTTATCCTTGGTCACCAAAGTAGCCAAATCTATTGCCATGTTTACCCCCAAAGTAGCTAAATTAGTCGCCAAGCAGGGAGATTACTGGCGCAACACCAGATCATAAATGAGATCAGATATAAATAAATAAATATTATTAGAAAATAAATAGGAATTGAATTAAATTTTTTAAAATTATTACTTGTTTTCTTTTTTATTAATGATGGGAGTTACAGAAACGTAGGTAAAGAGGAAAGTAAGTAAAAGAGAGTTAAACAAGTGTAAAAGTAAAGAAACTCCATAAAAGAAAAGCATTTGACTTTTAGAAATCAATTTAGGGATGGTAAATTCTCAGTTGCTCAAATGGAAGAGCTGTCACTGATTTCAAGTAAAATCTATCCATTTTACATAGACTTTCCTTTCTTCTTTTCGATTATAGTGGGTAGACAATTGTACAGCTTTGCATCTTCGATTAGAACACATTGCTCATTGAAATAAAATTAATGAAAAATTTAATGAGTGATTTAGCTAAATTAAATTTACTTTTCTCTAATATCACTGTCGAAATTATAAAAATATATTTGTATTATCCCATTTATGCTAATGTAATAACAAGTACCATGTCATAGAATAATAATTGATTGTATAAATTAATTTGTTACCTTTCATTTTACTTTTTGGAAAGGAGGATTTAGTTTAGTTTTATGAACATCTCGTTTTAAAGCAATACTAGGGCTATTTGGGGACGGACAACGTATTTAGGACAACACTTAGGCTGTCATACCCCTCTCCATGCCACACAAGCGGGTGGACGTTTGGCCTTGACAGATTTAACGTGCCACAGATTAAATCATGTACCACTCTTTCAATGAAATTGCCAATTTCTAATGTCGGAAACTTTAGTGCAGTCTTTGAATAGTTACTATAAATTCTTCAAAATTAATATAAGCTCTGTGTTTCAACGGAGCAAACTCCAATTAATAGTAATGCAACAGAATATTTAATTTTTGAGAATAGGATTATCGCTTTTACTTAACGCATCGAGTTCCTAATAAAGGTGAATGAAACATAAAAATGCCAATGAGATAGGAAATTCTAAAGAATAACAAAAAAGAGTAAATTTTGGCAAACGTATTTCCATCAGCTGACTACAATCAGCGAAAAAATTCAAATCAAGATTTGTTCATAATGTGTGGTTATAAACTTCCCCTATAAACAAAATCCTACAACGGGAACGGGTTGCAACAAAATTTGGTATATATATTCTGCCCGAGATGTAATCACAGAATTTCAAAGCATGAAAAAAAATCGAAAATCTCCACCAGAGGCCGCTTTTTCCGGCAAACCTTAAACTTAATGCAATAAATGATCAAAAAGGAATACAGAACCAATATTAACAATCCAGAACCAGAATTATGAGTGATAAAATAAAAAAAGCTTTAAACTCCAACACGCTTCATGTTCGAAGCATTACAACTGATCAGTTACGATCTGCTGCTGAACAAACTATTCAAAGACTTGAAATTTTACATGTGAGTGAGGCTTGTCACATGAAGCACCTTACCTTACACCATCCTGGACACGATTAACAACTGCTCCTCTTGTACAATTTTCGTCCTCATTTGCTCTTGCGATGTCTTTGTATTTGTTCTGCAAACAAACTTTTTTCTCTCAAACAGCGTACTGTTATTTTCCCTTTGCTTTCACTTAACATGGTTCGATGACAAAGTTAACGGAAACTAATGAATAAATGTTAATTTTGTTTCTATATTTTGTTTTGGTCCTTTTATTCTCTTAAATTAAGGGATTTCTGGAACAGGTGCCCTCTGGTGGACTTTTGGGAATTCCGGAGTTTCTCTCGTATTTAGCCTATATAACAAATTTCTTTGCTATTCATTCTGCCGTTCGTGTTTTAGGATATAATTTATACAGGAAGTTTAAGTATAACCACCTTGTAGACTTAAAATGGTTTCCTTTGCGAAGCGCTGTGAGACAGTGGTTGTCTGTGGACAAATTCTAAATGAGACGATTTTTATAGAATATTTAGAGATATATTAGATAATATTTTAGATGCACTTCTGCATAAGTGCAGAACCATAAATTATTTATTCCTTGATAGATATGATTATCTTATTAAAAGACGAGTCTTGGATATATCATGCATAAGACCTACTCTTTTTGCATAAAATTCCGAATATCTGTGTAAAATCTTGATTCTTACAGCCGAAATTTATTTATTTCATAAGCCAATTTTCTTATTTTAAGCAATTGAAGCGTAATAAAAATGAGAAAATTAACAGTGTACTTGCACTGGTATTCAACGAATATCTAGATCGTAAAGATGTTATATTGCATTTAGAAAGCATCTTTTATTCATCAATAAACTTTAAAAAGAATCCATCATAATCATCGGAAAGAAGATTCCGTCATTAATCCCGTAAATATCAGAAGTAGAGTTTATTTCATATTTTTTTCAGTAACGTATACTAAGGAGAGTATATTGATTTCATTCTCTTAATTCTGAATAAGTTAAAAATTCAAGTACATTTTTTTGGGGTTTTTTTATAAGGATGCTTATATTATTGCTTCTTATGATATCAAAATTCTTATGTTACAGTTTGTCCCAAATTCAGCACAAAATGTGCCATCATTTGTGAAGCAAAATGTAGAAAAACCTGTTATAAAAACATGATAGTTTAAGGTTAGTAAAATTGGAGCTTATACAAACAAATAACAATAACAAAAAATAAACTCTGTCTTATTTGCTACATGTCAAAACAAAATGTGAGATTCGCTTATAAAGACACAGAACAAAAAGGCAGTGGCATTATTAATTCTACTCAGCGTTATAGATGGCGGTGGGTGATATATATATAGATGTATGTATAAAATTGACATTTCAATTAACTTAAACTCAATTAACTTAATTAATCTTTAAAAAAATACAATTGTATTCAGAAAGAGCCCTTGCACTTACTACTAAAACACAGGCGATCTTAACCAAAGTAGTAAAAATACCAAGTTAATATAAGCAAAAAGAATCAAAAAAGAAATTAAGAATTCATCATGAAGATGTTATCTGGAGTCCCCTTTAGTCAGGTATTTAAGTAAAGATTTTTTTTGTGATTTTTGCGGAAGTTTTATCTACTACTGGTATGTAATTTCCTTTTTGTTTGAATAATTTTGATTGTGAGTTTTTTTTCAATTTATATTATGCCACTGAAATTTTCTGTTAAGTTGGAAGCTGTAGCTCATTGCTTTATTTCTGTAAAAAAATGGTTTATCATTAAGTCTTCGATTTCCTGAGATTTTCTGGTAACGAGGGGTCATTATTTTTGAAAGAAAGGCAGTCTCCTAACAGACAAAAATCCTTGTTTGAATTCCTGCCTGAGAGTGACCCCTGAGAAAGTGTTCATATTAAGACTAACCGGATTGGTAATTACTATGAAGAGAGGTTAGCATTAATAATAACCTGTTATTCATATTGACCGTAACATATATACTGATAATGGTTCCTAAGGAAAACGTAACCTATTATTTACGATATTTTAAGAATTTGTGCATTTTTTGTTTTTATATATATACATATACGATTTTTCAACTATAAATTATCTTTAAATTTTTAGGTTTCCAGGAAGCTTTTAGTATTATTCGGCTCATAAGAAATCTAAATTTAGTGAATACTATCTGAATGCTTTGTGGTTGGACGTTGCACTATTTGTGTGCTGCTGTTGGCTATATATTGCTGCTGTGTGCTCATCTCGGCTGTATATAGTTGTCTTCTGTAAATATTTGCAGTCTGTGTTGTCTTGCCTTCGTCCTGCAAATGAATGACCCTCCCATGGGAAAAAAAGTTCCTTCGGTCAAAATAATTTCATCACCTTTACTGCATCTTCCAGGACTCACAAAGAGAACTGAAAAATTTGATTGTTATTTGATTTTTCTTTCATGAATTTGAGGGTCTGTGGGGAAAAATAAACACCAATTATAATCCCATCGTGCTCCGTCCGTTGAAGAACAGAACTTCCATACAAGTCAACCGGAAATAAATAAACAGTTGCGATTAAAAGGACTGCGGTGATAAAATCTTTGTTACTTTATTTTAAAAAGTGATAAATAACTTTGTTTCATTTCATCGTTCTGGCTTAGTTTAGTTATATTAACGTCCCAATGTAAGGCAATAGGCTAGGGCTTCATATTAGACTATTATTAGAGTCTTCATGTTAAGACTAACAGGATTGGTTATGAATGCTGATCCTTGAAAACCATTGCATTATTCATTTTTAACAGTATATATTTGATTTCAGACATTATATAATACTTTTTAATTTTATTGAAAATAATTATCATAATTCCAAAATATAATTTGCCTAATTAAAAATAGAGGTAAGAATTACCTCCCCCCCGCCTGCAAAACAATTCCCATGTTGTTGCGAACCTGTACCGCTTTCACTTACGTATAGTGTCATCATAAGAAGAATGATTTACAGTAATCCGTATTGAACGGTACCCGGGTGTCGCCTTCAAATCTTGGCGACAGACTGGAAATGAGTTGCCAACGAAAGTGAGAGGAGACAGCTGAAGTTTCAGCCCTCTGGAGAAACCGCAGAACAAAGCTCCGAAGATCCGCTGTCTTGCTGTATCTTGTCTGATTGCTTTGTGGGCTGTGGGCTTTGTCATTACTTGTGAGCTACTGTCTGCTGTAGAGTGTTGCTGTGCGTTGTTCTGTGTTTTTGTATTGGCTACCTAGTTGTGTTTTGTAAATATTTGCAGTCTTTGTGCTATCCTGCTCTCTTCCTGTAAATAAATGACATTCCCATGGGAAAAATGTTCCTTCGATTAAAATAATTTCGCCATCATTATTGCATCTTTCAGAACACACAAAGAGAACTAGTAGATCTGTCGTTTGATTTTTCATTCACGAATTTGAGGGACTGCTGGGGAAAAGAAACACCGAATTTAATCCCAGCGTGCTCCGTCCGTTGACGAACAGAGCTTTCCTACAAGTCAAAAAGAAATAAAGCGCTGCCTTTAAACGGACTGCAGTGTTAAAACTTTTGTTACATTATTTTAAAAAGATATAAATAATTTTTTCTCATTTTAACTTTCAGGCTCAGTTTCTTTTCTTACTGAGTTCTACTGATTGTTTCTTTCTCACAATAAACATCCACTACACTCTAAACGGGCCTGTCTGAGATGCTATCTGAAACAATATCACTAACCATTTCTACAGTTAGATATGGATGATGAGGTTTTAATTTTTTTTCTTCTTCCTCTTCATAAATATGGAAGAATATTAATTACGAACATGCCATGCTGACCCTATTTCAAGTATCTCCGTTGTCGATGGAAATATTTGCTAAATACCAGAGAGTTTGAAAAAAGATTAAACAATGTATGACTAAAACAGTGAAGCATGTTTACTGTGAATGAGATTAAAAAAAAAAAAGTCAGCCCGTAATGGTCTAAAGTGAACTAAAAATAGGGCCTTTCCTTATCCCCTCCCATGGGAAGAATGTTCCATTGCCGCGATGTCGTCAAAATAATTTTTTTCACCATGACTGCACCCTCCAGGGCGCAACAAGAGAATTAGCAAACCTTCCATTTGTTTTTTCATCAACGTATTTGAGGGACTCTAGGTAAAACGAAACATCCATTTTAAGTACATTGTGCTCCATTGAAGAACAGAACTTTCCTACAAATCACTCTGATAAATATAAACAGATGCGTTTAAAAGGATTGCAGGGTTAATATTTTTGTTACTTTATTTTAAAAAGTGATAAATAACTTTGTTTCATTTTAACTTTCTTGCTTAGCTTAGTTATATTAACGTCCTGAAGTAAGGCAACACTAGGGCTTCATATTACACTATTATTAGAGTTTTCATGTTAAGACTAACCGGATTGGTTATTACTAATAATGACCGGTTAGTATTAATAATAATCTATTATTCATATTGACGGTAACATATATGCTGATAATGGTTCCTAAGGAAAATGGAACTTATTATACATTTTATTTTAAGAATTTGCGCATTTTTCGTTTTTATATGAATACATACATTATTATTCAACTTTAAATTATCTTAAAATTTCTAGGTTGTCAGGAAGCGTTTAATATTATTCTGGTCATAAGATATTCAAATTTAATTAAACCGTTATTATTATTATTAGAAAAAAAGCTTTTGCTATTATACATGATCAAATTAAATCAAAATGTCGGAATTCAAAAAGATTTATATCATAGCGTGTTTCGGAACTTTGAGCTCTTCTTAAAAGCAAAATCCTATTAACATGGAGTTTGAATATTCTTTGCAAATAAATGTCTTGGAGCATTTGAAGAAATATTTATACTACTTTCCATAATTTGATTTTCCTTTTTGTTTCGTTTATAATACCGAATTCAAAGAGACGTTTTTGTAAAGAAATCTTTAGTAAAGCACGCAAGCACATATATATTTATTGTTATTGCATATTTTTCAATAAGCAGGATAAACTTTTTCAAGTCCAAAACTTCACGCATTAAGAGACAAATTTCGTTTATGGGTTTTGAGTTTTCCGGTCTGAGTTGGTCTGTGAGTCAATTTTGATTTATTTTTTACTATACAAATTGATTTGGACAGGAAAAGCAGAACTTTTTCGCCATATTGAGCCCAGCTTCTTTTGATAAAAGCGATTTTTTCTTCTTCTTGGTATGATAAAAAAGTGTTTTTTTAAAAGAAAATATGAATTTGATTTATGATTTCAATTTCTCGTTGAAATATTTTTTATGCAAATAAATAAATGTATTTTGACATATTGGCAAATTACAAGAGAAGACAATTTATGTAGATGATCTCTTAAGAAAATTAATACTGTTCTTTGAATTGATCTTGCATACAGCTTTGGGGTTGGATCTTCTGTGAAAATCGTGTTATCTAAGATAAAAATATTAATTTATATATATATATTTTTGCATTTGTAATTCTTATCAGTCGTATGCTTAAATTCAGATATTATATAATACTTTTTAATTTTATTGCAATTAATATTAAAACAAGTTTTGTTTAAAAATTGATTTTGCCAATTAAAATAAGAAATAGGGATTACACTAAATCCCCCCCCCCGAATTTGCACAACATTATCCATCTATATTGTTATATATTAATGCTCATCCTTTAAATATTGCACTCATACCATACATTACCTTCATGCATTAATTATTCAAAACAGTTATGTTTGATTTCAGGCAGTGTAATATTTTTTAATTGTATGGTAAATAATAATTATTACAAGTTTTTTTTCAAAATTTAATTTATGAATTAATACAAGAAATAAGAATTACAGAAAAATGCTCCAAATTCATTCATCATTAGCCGTATTTATCTGATCTGAATGCTGATCATTTAAAACCATTGCTTTAACAATTTTTAACAGTCGTATAATTGATTTCAAACATTAAATATTATTTTTAAATTTTATTGCATATAATTATAATAATTAAAAAATTTAATTTCCGAACTAAAACAAGAGGTAAGAATAACTCCCTCCCCACCTACAAAGCAATTCACATATTGCTACGAACCTTACCGCTTTCACTTACGTATAGTGGCATCATAAGAAGAATGATTTACAGTAATCTGTATTGGACGGTGCCCGGGTGTCGCCTCACTGACTTCAAAGCTTGGCGACAGTCTGGGAATGAGTCGCCAACGAAAGCGAGAAGAGACCGCTGAAGTTTCAGCCTTCTGGAGAGACCACAGGGCAAAGCTCCGATGCTCCGCTCTCCTGCTGAATCCTGTCTGACTGCTTTGTGTTCTGCGGGGATTGCCACTATCTGTGAACTGCTGTCTGCAGTAGAGTGCTGCTGTGTGTTCGTCACGGCTGTATATAGCTGTCTTCTGTAAATATTTACAGTCTTTATGCTGTCCTGTCTCCGTCCTGTAAATAAATGACATTCCCATGGGAAAAATGTTCCTTCGGCTAAAATAATTTCCCCACTATTACTGCATCTTCCAGGACACACAGAGAGAACTTACATTTTTCGTTCACGAATTTGAGGAACTGCAGGTAAAAATAAAAAAAACAATTTTAATCCCATCGTGCTACATCCGTTAAAGAATAGAGCTTTCTCACAAGTCAACCAAAAATAAATAAACAGTTGCGATTAAAAGAACGGCAGTGTTAAAATGTTTGTTACTTTATTTTTAAAAGTGATAAATAATTTTGTCTGATTTTAACTTTCCGGCTCAGTTTCTTTTCTTACTGAGGCCTGTTGATTGTGTGTTTCCCCCTATAAACACCTATTATACACGAATCGAGCCCCGCAGAGATTATATCTGTAAGAATATCTTTAAGCATTTCTATAGTCAGATATGATTGCTGAGCTTTTCATTTTTTTCCACCTCTTTATAAATATAGAAAAATATAATAACAAACATGTCATGCTAATCCCATTTCAGGAATCTCCGTTAACGATGGAAATATTTGCAAAATACCAGAGAGTTTGAAAAAAGATTAAGCAATCTATGACTTAGACATTGAAGCATGCTTTACTGTGAATGACATATTCTTTTAAAAAAGTCAGCCTGTATTGGCCTAAAGTCAGTTAAAACAGCCATAAACCTTCTTGTGGGAAGATTGTTTCGTCGCCGCCATGTGGTCAAAATAATGTCGCCACTATTACTGCATCTTCCAGGACAGACAGAGAAAACTAGCAAATCTGCCATTTAATTTTTTGTCCACGTATGGCTCGTTGTACACATAGCGTTTTTTCTTATGTCAGTATTTTGCCGATTCCACTCCCAGAAATCAAATGCTTACACACTGCGTTTAAATTCCGACTCCTTCGTAAGATTCAGCATAATTTCATCAACAAATAAATTTATTTTAACCATGTTATTTAAACTAAGTACTGATTGATTGTAATTTGAAATGAATAGAGTACAAATTCTATCATTATTATCTTACCGTCGAATGAAGAAAGGGGGAAAATTGACTTATTTCGATTTATTCAATGAATGGGAAAAAAGAATTTGGGATCTTACATCTGATTATCCGACTTCGGGAGTCCGCACAGAGTCCGATTAAAGGTGGATTGGCCGAATCTGTATTTGTCCTTTTAGCGTGTAAGCTCTAGTATAATTCAATACACAGCTGTTGTTATGTCGGCATCGGAGAAATAAACTATCAGAAAAAAGAACTGTGTGTGCAATAAGCGTATTTATGGGCCTCTAGTCAAACATACAAAAAAAACAGCCCCTTTAGTTGTATCGTGCTCCATCCGTTGAAGAACAGAGCTTTCCTGCATGTCAACCAGTAAAAAATGATCGATTTCGATTAACAGGACTGCAGCGTTAATCTCTTTGTTACTTTATTTAAAAAAGTGATAAATAATTTTGTTTCATTTTAACTTTCCGGCTGAGTTTAGTTCTATTAATGTCCTAATTTAAAGCAACACTACGGCTATTTTGGGAAGGACCTCGTAATTCTGAATCGGGATCAGAGAGTTTGGACGACGCCTGAGCTCGCACCCCACTCTCCACACCACACTAGTGGAAGGATGTTTGGCCCTGGTAGATTTAACATGTAAAAGATCCTCTTACATGCCGGTTATTCGATTGAATCAGATCTCGAACCTGAAATCTTACGGCTCATTAGGCGAAACTTTATCACCACGCCAATGCAGCCTCTTGGAAATGAGGAAAGCAGTAATTTGAATTCATTCCTGATTATCTTTCAGATTTTGAATTAAAAATAAAGACACTTCTCCACTAGTCAGTTGCTCGTAAATGTCAAATTTCATCTGTTTAAACTTACAAGCCAGGTGGTAATTCATGTATTGAGAAAAAGCAATTAAAGCCTTTACCACTCTTTTAATGAAGCTGCAAATTTCTAATGTCAGAAACTTCAGTGTACTCTTCGATGCAGTGCATGTAGCTTTATCAAATTAATACAAGCTTTGTTAATCTACAGGGCGTACTTTATTTAATTGAAATGCCGTAGAATGTTCAATTTTTGAGGTTAGGATTATCGCTGTCACACAAAGCATTGAATTCAAAATTAAGGTTGAACGAAACGTTAAAATGACTATGAAATACGAGATACGAAAGAATAACAGAAAAAAGTACATATTGACAAACTTTCTTACATTAGTTGACCACAGTTACCAAAAAAGTTCTAAACGAGATTTGTTTATAATGTATGGTTGTAAACTTCCCCTTTAATCAACATCCCAGAACGGGTTAAAAAAACATTCAGTACATATATTCTGCACGGGATGCGATCACAGAATTTCAAAGGAAAAAAAATCGAAACTTAAACTCAATTAACTTAATTAAACTTAAAAAAATACAATTGTATTCCGAAAGCACTATTGCACTTACTACTAAAACACAGATGGACTAAACCAAATTAGTAAATATACCAAGTTAATATATCCAAAAAAAATAAAGATATAATAAAAAAAATTAAGAATTTATCCTGAATATTATAGCTAGAGTGGCCATTAGGTATTCAAGGAAAGAATTTTTTCTGTGATTTTTGCAGAAATTTTATTTGCTACTGGTATGTACTTTTCTTTTTGTTTGAATAATTTTGACTGTAAGTGTTTTTTTTCTTCAATTTATATTATGCCACTGAAATTTTCTGTTAAATTGCAAGTTGTAAATCTTTATTTTATTTCTGTAAAAGAATGGTTTATCTCTAAATCTTCGATTTCAGAAGATTTTCTGGTCACGAGGGGACAATATTGTTGAACGAAAGTCAGTCTCCTCACATAAAAAAATACCTTGCTTGAACTCCTGCCTGAGAGTGAGCCTTGAAAAAGACTTCATATTAAGACTTACCGGATTGCTTATTACAAATAATGATCAGTTAGTATTAATAATAAACTATTATTTTTATTGACCTTAAAGATATAAACTGATAATGGTTCCTAAGGAAAACGGAATTTATTATACCCGAAATTTTAAGAATTTGTGCATTTTTTGTTTTTATATAAATACATATATTATTATTCAACTTTAAATTATCACAGTCTCCTCACAGAAAAAACCTTGTTT
>JAPMOQ010024545.1:0-12706 GCA_026543055.1 Argiope trifasciata | reverse complement strand
ATAAAAGTAGTCATGGATGAAAACATTTTTTCTTGCAAGCACCAGTAGACCGTATTATTCATCTATTTATGACAAAATATCCTTTTTCAAGGACTTTAAAGTCGAAATTACCATGGATGCCAGAAGAACCCCTACAAGTTATCTTTAAAATCCGGATTTCATCAGATTTTCTCACATTTTAGAATCTCAAATCTTTAAAACCTGGTAGTTCGGCCGAAACTCTTAGAAGGTTTAAAGTTTTATTTGTAAAATATTAAGTTAAGCGGAAAGAAAATTAATGAGTGGAAATGAATCGCAGATAAAAAAAAAAGAAGCTATATGATTAACATGCATTGTAACAGAAAACCTGCAACATAAAAATTGTCAAATTAAATGTCACTGAAAAAGAAGCCATATAATTAACATGCATTGTAACAGAAAATCACCATTGCAATAAATAGAAAACTAAAGGCTTCATCTATTTACGACAAAATTTCTAGGATAAAATAGAAAGAGCTATTAACAGTTCCGAAAAGCAACTGCCATTCAGATGGAATCAAAAGCTAACATGTTGGCGTGGTCTAATATTTCTTATCAATAATTTCAGCTATCTGAGGCATCCTTACATGGATTCTTCAGAAGACATGCAATGTAATCTATGCTCTTGTGAATGTTTTTCTCTTTTCTATTGTAATTTCTCAATATAATAGATGAGCTAGTATAACTTGATGGCTACCTAAAACACACCTTTTTACTAAATTTTATAAGAAGCAAGGAAAAATTATATGAAAAAAGTAAAGTTACTATTGGATAATTAGAAAAAGAAAATTCTAAAAAATGTAAAACAGCGTTTTTTACTTTATTTTATGAAAAAATAAAGATTTTTTTTTAAATAAAAAGCTGTTGCAGCAAAATTTAACCTCAAAACTATGAAGCGCTTATTGTAATTTTCTAAGCATATTGCAATATTATAAATGTTTATAAGTCCCTTTTAATGAATATTTAGAAATGTTTCGCCATGTTTATTATACAAAAATATTTTTGAAGTATTGTTTCTGTTTTCATGTTTTTGCAATATTTTTAGAATGAACAGAAACATTGATAAAAAGTTTTTGTTATTTCACACATTTTAATCTTAAGCATTTTTTTCATTTAATTATTATAACTAAAAAAAGAACATTATTATTCGGAGGCATTTCTTATTTAAATATTATGATTTTTTTAGTTACTTAATTTATTCAATGAAATTTTTTTCTTTATTAAACTTTCTTCTAAACAAATGCATGCAAAAAAAATTCAAATAATGTTTACAACAAATAATGTATAAACAAATTTTTTTTACCAGTATATGCTCTATAGAAATTCAGACTTATCAATACATTCAGATCAACTCTTCAGTTTAGCTTTAAGTACTACAAGCAAAATGAAAATTTCAATGACGATTTCGAAGTGATTATTTAAATAAAAAAGTTTTTGATAATGAATTAATGACCTTCCATGCATAAAGGAGATAATTATGTATTTAGTGTTGCCATTCCTGTCAAATGAAAACCTTTTTGATATTTCAATCCTTTTATTTATATTTTTATTTCTGAATTAATATTGAAGTTCACGATTCAAGTTTGTGCAATAATTTAAAAAATTTTAATGACTTATAATTATTAATGACTTTTAAAAATCATCAAGAATGATTTATAAAACTTTAGTTGGTTAAATTTGCAAATTTTGGAGAAGTACTGAAATTTTAAAATCGCTTGTTTGTTTTTTCATCTTAATGAAGAATAAACTGCATTTATTCTTCATCTTTATTACCTTGAAGGAAGAATAAACTGAAAACTATAATAACATTTTGAATGCTATAAAATTTTATGCATGTGTCTATTTAATATCAAAAATATGATGGCTTTTTTTTTCGTTTTTGGCAATAAAATGATATGCATAAATACAATTTATAATGAAAAATAATGTGATTGAGAAATAAACTGATTATGTTTTTCTTTACATACTTACCATAAGAAAAAAAGCGAAATAACGCTGCATATTGAAATAGGTTCTTAAATTTTCTGAAAAAAATTATTGAATAAGTGGTATGGGAATCACAAGAAGATATTTAAATAATATAAAAGTATTGCAATAGGAAACTGAAAAAACTGTTACACATTGAAGGTGTGTCATGTATTAAAATTATTTTAATGCTGAAGATAAAAGATTAAATTCATACAAATAAAAACAGTATAAAAATGTGCAATTATCTACATCTGTGCAATTATCAAAAGAAATAATATCAGTCATATTTCAACGTTTCTAAGGTATGCAGAAAGAAAATTTTAAACCTAATTGG
This sequence comes from Argiope trifasciata, assembly GCA_026543055.1. Classification (NCBI taxonomy): domain Eukaryota; kingdom Metazoa; phylum Arthropoda; class Arachnida; order Araneae; family Araneidae; genus Argiope; species Argiope trifasciata. Next base: position 10,386 of record JAPMOQ010024545.1, on the reverse strand, counting down.
AAAAAAAGGATATTACATGGATGCAATCTTTTTATATTTTAAACATAAAATACATAATCATTATTTTTTTTCCAGTTTTAAAATTCAATTATATTTTGCAAAATTTTCAATATTTTCTCTGTGTGTGCATTTGGGTGGGTGTAAATTTATTAACTTACTACGAAAAGGAAACAATTTAATGAAAAAAATTAAGCCTTTAAAAAACTGTTTGGTTATAGGCTATACAAGAAAGGATATGTAGAATATAAATTTACCGAACAATGCAATACAAAAATTAAATAGTTAGCAATGGATTAGTGCAAACTCTTGGAAAATGAAATGCCTTAAAAGTAGTTACGTTTTTTTGTTAGAAAAAACTGTTTCTATTTCTTTTAAAGCAACTATTTTTCATCTTCTTTTCCTATTTCAACTATTTCATTTATTTTTACTATCAAAGTTTTTGAAGTAGCTTACCTACTCAGCCAATGAGCGAAATCGATCAAACGAATTCTACATTGCTGATTTCTCACTAGAGTTAGTATTTTTGGCAATTGGCAGGCCGACAAAAAGTTGTCAATAAAATAAAAATAATGTTTGGTAGCGATAATTTAAGCCTTACTATCTCTTTTACACAGAAAGCACATTAAAATCATTCTGCCTTGAAAGCAGTAAAATGAAAGAATAATTTAACTTGTAGATATTTATCATTCAAACCAGACATCTGATCATTCGATTAAGAATCAACCACATTGAATTCGTTAAAACATGAGTTATTAAGATACCTCGACGGAATTATATTTCGTGTTGGGCAACGGAATGCAACCGAAATTGTTTCCTCTATCCAACATGAAATATGATATGCATGCAGATGAAATAATTCAAGAAATTCGTTTCTATCTTTTTAATATTCATATAGAAGGCAAGTTTACAACATTTGATCCAAATACTTTTGATGACTTTTGCATTTCTTATCTGTGCATAATAAACTGTACAGTATGACAAATTGCAGATATATTATAGGCATTTAATATAAGTACGGAAATATATCATAACCGAAAGGTAGCGATTTCTGTCTTCGTCTCGGCCAAAGACCACCTTGTTGCTAACGGCAGTTGGGGCACGTTGAATAGGTCGTGACTGCAAAGTCCTCCAAGTTCCCATAACAAATTATACCTCTGTAGGTATTGAATCGAGGATGAGTCGGTCTCTGATTTGGATCTCAACTCTGACTTGCGAATGGATGAACGAGTTTGACCTCCCCCTTAATAGGGTTGCTCAAGCAAAGGCGTACTTTCACTTTAACGGTGTTCGTTAGCAACTAAAGGCGCACACTTCTGCCTTCATTCGAAAGATCTCCGCTCAATCGGATTGATATGACCAAGTGGCATTAGACTGACCCGACACGACGGAAGTACAAAATATAACAAAAATTAACATAAGAACGAATATATATATATAGAGAGAGAGAATATTCAAACATATATTAATGATTTATGCCTGCATTATGAGTACATAATATACAATGGATGCACCGTAACTAAGAAAATGCCCGGCTTTAAGGTTAATTTCATCAAAGAAACATGCATACGAATCTGTACTTTTTAGCTGATATTTCATGAGACATGCAGGTCATTTGATATTCACGTTGCAAAAACAAAGGAACCCTTTCGGCTAATCTTCTCAGCTGAAAACTGATCTAAGAAATTAGAATTACACTAATAAGCAATTGAATTTATATGTGAAATAAATAAGAAAAATTAACCGTTAAATATATCCTCAACTATCATAATGTGTTTGCTAACATTTTTAAGAATAGAGGAAAAATAAAAGAAGAAAAATTGAATTAAGCATGAATTGTGGGAGTTCCAAGGAGAAAAAATTAATTTTTTATAATAGGAAGAATTCATAAACAAAAAGAATCAAATCGTCATCTTACCTCCAACGTCCGATAAAGCCACTAAACAAATGCTGAATAGCTAACACTTTCCTGCATTCTCTTTATATACGCGTTCGTTAACATAACGCTAATTCATTTTCAGATCAGAAACGATGTCGAACAAGAGAAATGTTTTTGAACTCAGTTTTCCTCAAAGACATCTTGATAACATTCACAATAACATCGCCTCGTCACTTATTAAGTAGTCCGTGAAGCAGCTCATTTTTCGATGCATCTCGCAACTCTTGAACTCTGTGTAGAGAAAGAAAATGACTCCTGATTCAGTCCTAGCTTCCATAACACGTCATAACATACCCTTCAACGTGTTTAATAAATGTCAGACTCCTATATGCGACGTGTAAGGTTCACATAAAGTGAATCGATTAAATAATCGTAATTGTTTTCATCTTAATATATTTTGTAAACGAAGGCATCTAAAGGACCTTTTCAAAGTTAAACCTTTAAATACTTTTGAAAATTTTACACATTTGCTAAGCCTAACTGGAATCATCAGACTTCCTCGCCAAGGATTAGAATCTCGCCAAAATTTTTTTTGCCTGAATGATCTCCAAACAACGACAACTTCCCGCATAGTAAGTGAATTTCTTAAAATATCAATAGACCCTTTATCAAAAGTAAAATAAGTACGAATATTCTGATAACCTTTTTACGAATATTAATTATTCCGAAGAATTAAATTACTTCGTGTTTGCTTCTTACACAAGACGGCGCCAAGCCATTTTCTTTATTTCATCTAGAATCCCTGAGCGGAAGTTTAAAAAAAAATGTCAACAAGTGATGATATTATTTTTTATTTTTTAGAAGCGCATCCGCTACAAAGTTTAACGATGACTCAACTGAAAAAAAGAATTGCGTTTCAGAAATCTAACCGGAAATAAAAATTATTTAATCTCGCGTATTGTTGAGGATAATAATAAAAGAAAAAGTGATGGAACTTTGGATGAATTTAATGCTCGTCGCGTGACTTTTTTTAATGAAGAGGAGACATTTTCTGATAATGTGCAATTATTGACAGAAATTGAGTCTTTGAGAAAACAAGTAGAGCTTTCAAGTAATTCGTCTACACAAGCAGCAATTCCTACACCTCCTTCTCAGATAGATCCGAATATTGCAGCTATTTTTTCCACATTGATGGAAACGCAAAAACAATTTTTAGAAAGGCAAATAACTCCGAATGTGATTCAAATCACATTTACAAATGACACTGCAAATTCAATCCAAATATTTAAGGGAGACATAATTGAAAATGCCCTTGAATGGTTAAAGGAGGTTGAAAGAATTTCAACTTTAGCTAACTGGTCCGACGAATTAAAATTAACAAATGCTATTTCACGTCTCTCGGGATCTGCTAAAAATTGGCAATTAACAACAGGAAAAAATTTCAATGATTGGAATACTTGGAAAAATGCTCTCGCCTCAAGATTCAAAAGACGTATAACAATGCAAGAATTTTTGGCTCACCAAAGTGAATGAAAATTGAGACATAATGAAAGTTTAGTCGATTATATTTATTCAAAAGATGCTTTTTTGGAAAAAGCTCCCTTTACTATTCCCCAACCTAACCGTATTTCTATGATCATAGGTGATATAACAGAAGAAAAATGGCAAATTGCATTAGCTACTCAAAATTCTAATACGGTTGAAGAATTAATTGATAGGACAACTGCGCTTGATGCTATTCGTAGTGCAAAACAAGAGCATAAGGAACATTCTCCGAAAACTCAAATTATATGTTCTAATACATATGATAAACAGCATCGTAAATACAATCCAATAAGTGACGACGTTCGAGATATTACTTGTTGGAGATGTGGAATTAAAGGCCATGCTTCTTTTATGTGTAGTTTACCACCTCCTCCCCTTGGTTCAACCATAGATCAACCAAGAAATACGTCACGACAAAATCAGAATTCCCACAGTCAAACTAGTTCCCAATTCCGGTCTGCTAGCAGTTCAACTAGTTCTAATAATAACACGTTAGTAGAAACCACCAGTTTGAACTCTTCAAATTCCCGCCGCAACAGAAATAATCGCAACTCGACATCTGGAAGATCAACAGTGCAAATAATCATTCCATAAATTGTATTAGAACTGAAACGAATAGGCGTGCATTAATACCTGTTATAATTATTAATGATACGGAGATTCAAGCTCTCTGTGATCCTTGTGCAGACATTACTGTCATTCAAGAATCTTGTGTTCCAAACGATATTGTTATTCACCCGTGGACTGATGGACAGTTCCAAGTTGTTGACCATGAAATAAAGCCAATTGGTTGGATTTCTTTAAATATAATTGTTGGCAATGTGGAACATATGATGCCTAAAATTGGAATCTGCTCCCAGCTTCCATTTAAACTTATTTTAGGATTCGATTGGCAGCAACAGATTCAAGCTAGATGCACTTATGACCCTAATGGTTCATTATGTATTTCTACTCCAACTTCATTTCATTTGTACGAATGTATTCATGCTTCAAAACCTAGTATCAAATGCGTCGCTCATCATCAACCCTCACTAGATGATGTTACTTTGCCGGAAGCTGCACCTAATATAGTTTCATCCGAAACAAAACTCATCCCTAAATCCGCAGGACTCTCTACAACTCAACAAGCTCAACTTGATGCAGTAATTGGAAAATTTTCTGGCGTTTTCTATTCTAATGATGAAAACATTGGACTATGCCCATATGTGGAATTCAAAATCAAATTGCAGCATGAAAAGCCTATTAAATGTAGACCGTATAGACTTTCAGAGCCTGATCGCCAGTTTCTAAAAACGCAGATTCAAAAATGGTTAAAGCAAGGAATTTGTCGCCATTCCAACTCACCGTACGCAGCCCCTACCTTTATTGTGGAGCAGCCCTTCCATGAAAATACTCCAAGGCGAGTTGTTGTAGATTTTTCTCGCACTATCAATCCTATCACGAAAATTGATCCGCACCCAATTGACCAAATGGAAGACGTTATTCAACGCACTGCAGGCAAGCGCTACAATTCTAAAATGGATGTAAAATCCTCATTTAACTGCATTCGCATAAAAGAGACTGACACCTACAAAACTGGATTTGTCACTCCTGACGGACATTATGAATTTCTTCGAATGCCTTTTGGTGTCACAAATGGCCCATCTACAATGACACGAGCGATTAAATTAGCCTACGATCATTTAGCACCTTACAATGTGAACACATATATTGATGATATATCGACTTCTCATGATGACTTCAATTACCATCTCAAAGTGATTTGTAAAATCCTTGAAGCAACTCAAAGAGCTGGTTTCAAGCTGACACAAGAAAAAGTGCAATTTGCAGTACCAGAAATCTCCCTTTTTGGCCGAATTGTCTCTCAAGATGGTGTTCGTCCTGATCCGGAACGCATAGCAGCAATTGAACGTTATTCGACTCTCAAATCAATTCATGAAGTCCGTAGTTTCCTTGGGTTTGCCAATCAGTTTCGAAAGTATATTCGTAACTATGCTATTATAGACAAACCACTTACAAGCGTTTTAAAAGGTTTAGAAAAGAAGACCAGCAACGCTCCCATAGCTTTAACTGATGATCAACAGCGAACATTTGAAACTTTGAAATCTGCAATTACTACTGCTCCCATTCTTTCATATTTCAAATAAGGCTTACCAACTTTTGTAGAAACTGATGCCTCTTATTCAGGACTCGGTGCAGTTTTATCCCAAGAACAGAACGGAAAGCTTCATGTCATTTAATATATGTTACGTACGTTAAAAGATGCTGAAACACGCTACCACAGTAACGAACTGGAATGTACTGTTGTACATTGGGCATTGACTGAAAAATTTCGACTCTATCTCCTTGGCCACAAGTTTCAACTTATCACAGACAATTATACAACTGCTTATGTAGTTGCAAAATCTGCAGTTAATCGAAAATTTGCGCGATATTTAGTAGATTTGTCTCAATTTGATTTTACAACTGAGGATCGGCCAGGAAAGCAAAATGTCATTGCTGATCACCTTTCACGTTACCCAACACCACCTGTTTGTTTAGCAGTTACTGCAAGTTAGGAATCTGAAATTTGTGCGAAACAGAAAAGAGATGACTTTTGTCAGTATATTTTTCGCTTACTCAAAGAGAAAAATCCAAGCAAAAAGACAATGTCAATCATATGCAATTACAATATCGATAACAACACTCTTGTGCGAGTGAAAGACGAAAAATCGAGACCTGCTGTAGTGATCCCTAAGGCGATGAAAGAACAAACTTTGATTGCCTGTCACGATGATGTTGGACATATGGACGCAAAAAACTCTTCACAATTTACAATTGCGTTATTGGTGGCCAAACATGCGCAAGGACTGCAAAGCATATGTTCGAAGCTGTCATAAATGCCAAATTGTTAACCGACGCACTGCTAATGCCTATGGTCTTTTGCAGCAATTACCAATTCCGTCCACACCTTGGAAAATTGTGTCCGCTGACCACGTAATCTGTTTGCCAGAAACAAGAAGCGGAAACACAAATATGCTTGTCCAAATTGATCACGCCACACGCTATGTAATTGCAACACCTTCTGCATCTCTAACCGCTCATAGAGTGACTGATGCTCTGTATCATAATATAATACTCAGATATGGACCGCCAAGTATGTATTTATCTGATAGAGGAACAGCATTTACCGCACGTCACACTCAGCGGTTTCTTCAAAAGTATGGAATCACACAATCAACGACTCCACCTTATTCGCCACAAGCTAATAGCATTGTTGAAAGAGCCAATGGCATAATTGTGTCCTCTTTGAAAAAAATGATTGAAAAAAACTCGAATAAATGGGACGAATTATTTCCAAACGCCTCATTAGCAATCAATACTACAAAACAAAATTCCACCAAGAAATCACCATTCTATTTACTTCATGGTTATGAGCCACGCCTTCCCCGTGAACTTCACCTTGGTAGCTTCATAGATGACACTCCACATGAAGACCAACAAGACCTTTTAAGTTTGGCCAGGGCCGAAGCGGCAAATAATGTGTATGAAACACATTTGGAAAACAAGAAGAGATTTGATCTCCACCGCAGATCCCATTCCTTCAAGGCAGGAGATCTCATATTGTACGACTGGCCGAAGAAAGAAGATCACAAACTTTCTTCCATTTTCAGAGGACCATTTGTGATTGTGCTTCCAGTCGGGGCCGTGTGCTACGAGATCAAGTCTACGACACAACAGAACAAATTTCTCAAGGTTGTTCACGTACAACATCTTCGTCCTTACTTTAAACGAAATACACCGACCAACGAAGAGAACAGTACAGACGAAGAGAATGAGAACTACTGAGCTGTCATCAAAATTTTTGTTTCTTTTACGCTTCAATTTTAAAATTTATTTTTGACTGTCTAAATTTTATATTGAGAGGGGCCGAATGTAAGGTTCACATAAAGTGAATCGATTAAATAATCGTAATTGTATTCATCTTAATATATTTTGTAAAAGAATATTGGCATCAGTATGTAATGGAGTAATATGTAAAGCCGAAGTAAGACGTGTATCTCTCATTTAATCTTTATTCTAATTAAATGTTTATTTTTACTTAACTACTTTTCAATTATTTACAAGTTGATTCATAATTCAACCTTATAGACGGATCTATTAACAAATCCGAATCGAGACCACGCTCTTGATTTCCGCAGTCAGGTCTTTGCATTGTCATTGCTCTAATCATATTCCGGCATATTCTACTCATTTTTTGTGTTGGAAATGGAAAGATCGCTGTGGCCCGGTAGTAAGGTCTCAACTTCGTAAGCTTAGGGTTTCAGAAATGATGTCCGATTCTATGGAAGAGCCGTTTTGTAAGCTGGTCTGGTGTGCGTTATCTTGGAGCAGAACCACACTACTCACGGTGGGTGTGGGTGTGCTCCAAGATAACTCGAACAAGTTTCCAGGATCGCAAGTTTCCAGATTCCCCACAATATTCCAAGGTCACACACATTGAACTGACCTTCGGTTGGGAATAGCTGGACCATTAGCTTTACAGCCCAGACATGTCACCCTGCGATTTTCATGTGCCTCATCTCCTCAAAAAAACACCTAAAAGGGAAACGATTCAACTCGTTCAGTGAACTCAAGAACGATGGGAAGGACCTGCTCTCGTCACGGTCGCATGAATTCTGACAGCAAGGAATCCTTCGGCTCATGAATCAATGGGATCCTTGTGTTCAATCCTGTGGCGTATACTTTGAATAAAGTCATCATTTATGGTCACAGTGTCGTTTCGTATCGTTATGAGTTAAGTTTTTAGCATGATTTTTCTAACAGATTTATTTTATTTATTCTTGAATTCAAATCGAGGTTATTAAGATTTGTGAAAGCATTTTTAAATTAATTCTGTGACAAATACCTTTAAACAACTGAACTTTAAAAATGTCTTCGCAGCCGAATGCTTATTTAGGTTTAGATAAGATTTTGTGAATTATAAATTTTAGCCTTTTAATATCATAATTTTGATTTTTTTACAGTATTCTGTTAGTTCCATATGTAATAATTGTATTATACAACGTTATAGTGATAAGCTTTGGCACAGCTTGACCAGTATTGACCTTTTCACCATAAAAAATCAATCAATGTAGCAATAAGCCAGTGTGAATTAATAAATTCTTTGATCGAATGCTTATCGTTGAATTGTTTTGATGTTTCGCGACTAGTATATGAAGTCATAAAAAATTGAAATTCACAATATTCAGGATAATTCTAAATAATATTCCCGTTTAAAATCTAGATATTGCAAAAAGAATGAAAAGTATCAAAATCTGTTATAAAAATAACAATGTTTCTATTTTATTTTCATATATTCGCAAATAGAAAAGTATGAAATTAATTTTAATCTATTCAGTGTTATTAAATTTACCAAGCGCATCTAAACACCGTTCCATGCCATCTCGTTACAGCTATATCTCCTTTATACTTTTTCTTTTTATTATTAAATTACCATTTTTCAACATTTCTAAATATTAAATTAAATAAGCAAAAATATAAAATACTAAAGATAAACATGCTGTTGAAGATCGCACTTTATTATTAAGAAGAAAAAAAATATTGAAATTAATTTTCACTAATGATTTAGAAGTAAAATAATAATAATAATAAAGTTCTGAAAAATATAAGTACTAAAAAGAAATTAGGCTGTAATTAAAATAAAAAGCGAGAATTTTTAGATATTCATTCAAGAACCAAACATATTGTTAGTTTAGAAGCAAAGAACTATATCATCACTCAGTTTTGTGTGACTTTTTAATTTGGTGTCCAGACATTCTAGTAAAAATGTATGAATTTCTGGCATATGATTACAATCGGAATCCTGTTTTCTAATTTTGAAAAATGTTATACTTTGAACATCATTGCATTTTATTCAGTTATTTATTGAAACTGAATGCAATGTGTAAACTTTTAACCTTATTCATCCGCTGTTTTCCTGGTGGTAAGGTCTCGGCTCGTAAGCCTGGGGGTTCAAGTTCGAGGCCCGATTCCAGAGAAGAATCGGCTTGTAATGGTCCTCCCGCTGGCGCGGTGTGGAGAGATGAGTGTCAGTTCGGGTATTGCCTTTATCATCTGACTGCTGTTCAAAATGATAAGGTTAATTCCAAAATAGCCCTAGTATTGCATTGCAACGGGACGTTAACTAAATTAAACTGTAACTGTATTATATACAGTGTTTTATTTTACTGTATTTTATTATACTGTACTAAATAATACGCAATCGAAAGATGTCCATCAGATAAATTAATGTCGACCTATAATAAATTGAACATACCCTGACATACAAGACTAAACTGCTGACGAATTATTATCTGAAATTGTGACGAGGTTAGATTTTATCTTAAATACTGTGAAGATAGAGAAAAGTAGGTAACTGCAAAAGTGCATTGTTCTCTTATTAAAGTTCATGATTCTCCACAAAGAATAATCTTAATGTAAATTTTTAAAAAAAACATGCTGAGTATATGCTTTTCCGATTCCTCGCTCAAGGAAAAATTCTTATTTGTTTAGAAATTTAATTTTACCTTTTTTTATTACAATTTTGAGAATCAACTACATGCATTGCATATATTGTAGCTGACATCTAAGAGGTATGGGGCAATGCTGTATACTTCAGAAGAATCAGCTTTAAAAAAACTCATTTTTCCAAAATGTAATGAATTTTACAGAAAAATTACTCGGAAATAAAACTATTGGCATTGAAATGAGGATTTAATTTGGTATAGCTTTTTTGTGTAATAAATGTTTGTTTGCCAAAAAGGCATTTCATATTTAATTAACAGACCACACGCTTGCAACCTTTCGCTCTGTAAAATACAGTGGAACATTGCTCAAGGAGTATTTTTTCACTCTCGAATCTTATTCTAATGCAAAATCTCCATTGAGATAAACTATTTTTTTTTTCATAGCAATCCATGTACAGTGAGACAATGCGTTTCATT
>JAPMOQ010024544.1:0-12503 GCA_026543055.1 Argiope trifasciata | reverse complement strand
TCCTTTGTCCCTTAATAATTGTAGCAGTTGATGAATTTAATCTCTCCCATAATTGCAGCAAAAGAAAATGAATATAGAAAGCAGATTTTATTATCAAGAATCTAGACTGCGCTGAACTATATATTAAAAATATTGCTAATAATTTTTATTTTCAATATTGATACAGTTTCTTAATATTTCAAGAACATCATAAATGCTTTTAAATTTGTAGATTAAAAAGTTTATCAGCTAGATTTTGCTTTCTTATTCTGTTCTGTTTGGTATAATTTGATAGTGTTTGAAACTCGTTTCAAAATCAAGCATCATGGATTTTTTTCTTTTTTCAAAATCAAGAATAATGTAGATTTAGGAACTTTAATGGCTTGATCTTATGTTACCACTTCTTCTAAAAGGGACATGTATGTAAGATTTTCGTCGTAATCTTCGCAATTAGGCCCACATTTTTATTTTTTTTATTATTATTTATTTATCGTATTTCTTCAAAGAATCAACATTAGTTTAAGATCACCCAAGGCAATTATTTTCGGACGCACTCTTCCAAGTCATTGATAGGGTCATTTCGCTATACTTAAATTGTTTTGAAGGGAACATAATTGCACCTCTCCACAAATTTTCTTTTTTCTTTTTATGCATCAAGAACTGGACAATCGCAACTCAATCTCAACTTGGAAAAATTCTCCTTTCTTTCGTTTCTACATATCTTTTTTTGTTCTTTCTATCTTTCTACGTTTCTTTTTTCTTTTTTTCATTTCTTTTAACGTATTCTTTCTACATTTTACTTTTACATTGAATCGTTTTTCAAATAAAATGAAGCAATTAATTTCGATCGACGGATGAAATTTAAAAAACAGTTACAATTTGTAAAAATTATATTGGTTTAGCTCGTAAAGATTTAACCTACAAACTGAAAGATACGTTAAAACAAATGACACATCATAAAACTTGAAATTTTGACTGAAAGATTTTCAATTTTGTACTACAATGCAGCTACATTCGATAGTAATTCCAGTTTTGAATATTCACTAGATGCTGTTATTTTGAGATAAAAGATGTAGGAAGTTTCATAATGGCTTGGACTTTATATCGGTCTAGCTTGCAGATATTTCCCTTGGCACTTTATATGATCGCAATTGTATTATCCACAATCAATGTACATTGAATGTTTATTTTCTAATTAATGAAAATTCTGATCCTGACATTAAAAATTCCTTATGCAAAATTCCTTATTCATTAAAATTAATTTTTTTGAATACAGGATGAAACAAATGGGCCAGGAACATGTTTCTTATTGCTATATTAAATATATATATATATATTGGCCGTGGTGTCTTGATGGTAAGATCTCGGCACCGGAACCGGAGAGTTTCAGGTTCGAGACCTAATTCAACGAAGAACCACCGTGTAAGCCTGTCTGGTATAAGTTAAGTCCGTCGGTGCCAAACATCCTCTTGTTGGTGTGGAGTTGAACCTTAGAGAGGGTGGTGTGAATTCAGATGCTGTCTACATCATCGGACAGCTGTTCGAAATTACTTGGCACGTCCCAAAACAGTCCTAGCATTGCTTTAAAATGGGGCATTGATATAATAAAACAAATCAAATAAATTATTTCAGAGAATTAAAAAAAAATATTTGGCTCAAATCAATGCATATTAGTATTGTTATGATAGCCATTTACAACAAGAGCACTTAAGAATTTATTTAAAGCTAATAATAAATCATCATTCTTCATTAATAGAGTTACTTAAAATTGTTGAACTTTGAAATTTAATGAAATTAAAATGATATTAATTACTAATTCCAACCACAAAAAGTTTTTCCGGAAAGGAAAAATCACGCGGAAGAAAAATTTCAAGAAACCTTAAAATGCTGAAAAAAGATTGTTTTAATCTTTAAAGATGCGTAAAAAGAAATAGTTTTAAACAATTTATCCTGAACCCTTTAGAAAAATAAATACTTTGTAAAGACATAAATGTCAGAGCTACCTTTTTCAGTTCCTTTGATAAATCTGTTAAACGAAAGGAAGTTTTTAAGAAAAAAAGGAGATATATAAAGACAAAAGAAATGACACCGAATTATCTTCTATCTATCTAACTTTTCTTTCCATTCTTTCTTACTTCATGGACAGTTGACTGATTGCATTCTGTACTTCAATAAAAGAATAATTCGGGTGCTTGTTTTCTTTTGAAATAAAATACAGAAATGAATTGTTTTACAGTGATGTCTTACTAAATAGATAAAACTAAATAAGAATCAATTATTCTAATCGGATTGAAGGATAATAAAAGTATATTCTTGAACGCGTATAATTTTGTTTCATATTCTTTAACGATTAACCGGGTCGTTTGACATATCGATAAAGCTTACAGATAAAGGTGGTTTTAAGTAATTATTCCGAAATGAAATTGGGAATGTTTCCAAGCAGAGGAAAACTTTAACTTCATGAAAAAGACAATATTATTGAATGATATTATAAAATCATTTTTCATAAATTCTTATTAATGAAAAAGCGGAACGCTTTATAGATTTTCTGGCACATAATTTTTTGATTATATTATTATTTTTAATAGGTCTTAATAATGCATAAACTATTATATTCGCTTTCAAAACCATATTTAATGTTATAATTCCAAAGGCTCGATATAAAATTTTCCACTTGAAAAACAATCTTTTCCATTGTTAGATTCATTTTTTGGATAATTTCAACTCACATAAAAAATAAATAGTAAGTGTGTCTATAGTATGTTGATATGAATTTCTTTTCGTTTCTGGGTTCAGTACATGAGATGAAAATCTTCGATAAAAATATCATGTTTCTCAGGATGCTTATGAAATCTCAAAATCCTACAATCAATTCAAGTTCAAACTCAGTTAATTTATGTTCTTTACCCTTTTCATCGCAATCAACACATTTAATTGATTTCTTTCCATTTTTATGACTTTATCACTCTTTAGCGACAACAACATGAAGCTTTATCACATTCTTCATTAACATTTCAGTGTGATAATTAAAAGTATCATTGATGACTCAAGCCTTCATGATATTATTGTTCAAATCAAATATACTTTAGAATTTACTCCTTGGGATCTACTATAGTTTTTGCTCAGAATTTGAGAATTGCACCTGAAGTTTTCCAGACGCTTTATTACTCTCATCGCTATCATTATTTATCAGACATATGTTTATACTGAAGTCTCGAAATCAAACATACATATTGACGGATGATTAATAATTTGATATGATATCCAAAGTTACCATCTGCAGAACTCATTATCTTTATTGCATTTACACTGATAATGTGAGTTTTTTGCAAATGCAGTCTGATTTTGACATCGAATATATCCATTTGACAATGAAGTCTTATATCTCTTGTATATTATTAATAATCGGTATTCTTTATTTCCTTTTTTGGAATTCTGAGTCGTGTAAGAGTTTTTGGAAACAAAGTGATGAACAACCTTAGGTTGCTGGAGAATTTTTCTTTTTATTGGAAGGATATATTGACAATTGTAATTCCAAAATATCCTTTTTCCAATTTTATACTGACATCAAATGTGAAATCAACAAGCCAATAACAATCTAACTTCTGTTTGTGGCCTATTCTACTGATGCGAAGGAATGGTGTCAAATTAATCTGTTTGCATACTGAACATATAAGTATGAACAAGAATTTATTACTTAGAGATAGGTTACCTATATGTCTCATAAGCAATACTCATTTCAGTATTGCGCATATTTTTGTTGTCTAAATTTTAAAAATCTTCACTATTAATCATAGATTTAATTAGGATGCATTCCCCATAGAAATGTGGCCTTTTTTGGCATAATAGTGATTTTAATGAATATACATAGTTTTAATGCTATTTTTAATCTGACTTTTTTATTTTTCAGCCTCATGGAGCTATAATTTCCAATGTAAACAGTGTTGCAATTCACAATTTCAAATATTTTAACCATGTATTGGCACAGTTTGGTGAGAAAATGGTTATTGTACCACTAAAATATACACACCTAATCAACCTTTGTATATGCCATAAAGGCCACTGATTCCAAACTCAAGACTTGTGTTTGTATAGCAGTTACAGGGAGGAAAAAAATAAGATGGTAAAAGAAAAACGAAGAACATGCAATATCTCCCCTAAACTCTAGTAAGAAAGTCTGTATCCAAAAGAGAAAACCTAACGAAATGCCTTTCCCCTACTCAATTTTGACAATCTCTGTGATTATTGTTGGATTCTTTTTTTTTTTCGCTGTCTGTTTCATCTTTAATAGCAGTGCGATTGCTGGTTTTCCCCCATCCGTCTCTTCTATGCAGAAAATAACAAAAAAATTATCATTAAGGTCATTTTTAAGGTTGGGCACATTTCTTGGCTTCAATAGGCAAGAATGAACGATTTACAGGTTTCTTTCCTTTGGATTATTTCAGTGGTGTCAGTAGAAGTTGTGTGGCTTTCTGGTTGAATTAGTTTTTATATTCAAGGAAAATCAAGGATATGCTTATCTATTCTGACTAAAGTATTAGAGTGTGAATTAATTAGAAATTCGTATTTTGTTATAAAGTATAATATGGATATAAATTTCGATGATTGATGCTATGCTATATTCTCTATATGTGCTATGCTAGTTTGCATTAAAACATATCAAATGAATGCAAAACTAAAATTAAAAAAACTGATGGCAAAAAAATTCGATAAATAAAGAATTAAATATATTAACAATGCTAAAAAATTGAAGTTAATGAATATTATTAAGAATTGAAGGATTTGTTATCAGCGTTAGTCTCAACGTATGAATATGCAAGGCCTTGAATTTGTTGCTAGGGACTCAGTAGCCAAAAACGGATATCGAGAGCCATTACATTAGATCTGAGAATAGTCGTATTCCACATTAGATGGTTTCTTAAATGCTTTTTTTTTATATCAGAAATGGTGAATTTAGGTATGGCTTGCTTATTTAATGTCTGAATCTATACGAAATCGCTATAAGATTTATTTAACCAATTTTTTTTCTATAGAGTTTTTTTTTTTTTTTTGGAAAGAAAGTTTGAAAATTCTTAAAGTCAAAACAGAAATTGCAGAAGCTAATGTCAATGATAAAAACACTATACGAAAGTTTGCAATTATATTCATGATATATTTGAATGTTTAAGAATCATCTGCGTAATTAAAATAATCCTTACAGCAATCAATTCATGCTTCAAGACTAAGATTTCTGTATTCGAGCCTTAAGAGAAAAAAATAGTTTTCTACTATTAACAACTATGTTTTTACTATACCTTTCAGACAGTTTCTACCTTCTTAATTGTAATTCATTATTCCGTTATTAATTATGATAATTTCGATATTCACTCTGGAAATTATTATTATTGATTTGTTAAATCATTCATTCTCAAATTTACTCCAAAAGGTATTTTATCATATGGGATCAAAATTTAATTTAATGAATTAATTTGTTAATGAAAAATATTAAAATCTTGAATTTTTATTTAGAAAATTGAACTAAACTAAAGGTTAGAAATCTAGTATTCAAAAATTCTATTAATAACTAAATTGAAACATTCAATAAAACGAGATATTTTATAAAATATTTGCAAATAAAAAATGAGTAAATTGAAATAAATCATATATAAAGTTCATAATAAAGTTTTCTATTTTTTATGCCTTGAGCAATATGTTTCTTTTTTAACATTGCAACGCAATATTTTTTAATTATCTTTCCCCATCCATGTGAATAAAGTGATATTTTTGGTTTTACAAATTATACTAAAATTTGTCCAATTACTAAAAGAAATTTCCATTTGAGTTCTGTCAAAAATATTATTTTGAAGTTGATTGTTAAATATTTTAGAAGAACTAAAGTTATTCTTATTTATTTTCCTCGAAGATTGTCGAACTCTATTACATACAAGATGTTAAGAATTTTCTAAGATATTGCACCCGGCTTCACTTGACAATTTTCAAATTATGCTAGGATCATTAGGATAATGTGTTTACTTGGCACTTTTCAGAATATTTCTACTATCGGCCATTTGATTTTTTTTGGGGGGGAGGGACTGTAAAAATAAACAAATTCCCTTAGATTTTATATGTTACTGAATATCTAAAGAAGAATTTAAATTCACCCCCATAAAAGTTAGCATAGTTTTTAGAGCTTATCATTGCTTTTAAGAATGGACAAATAGTAAAAATTCAAAAAATGACATAAAATATCCCTTTGCTGAAATTTGCCTTAGTATTAGAGAAAAAGTCCAAGATTGTTTGAAACTGCAAGAAAATCAATGAGGGATTCTTAAATTTAGTCTCGTAGGGAAAAGTTTAGATGAACATGGTTTTAAAATGCTTTAAAGTATTCCTGTATGTCTCTGGTTTTATAACCACAATGGCACGAGTCCAAGGCAGACATGGATAAAATTTCAATAAAATAAAAAAGAGACGAAATAATTTTAATTGCTTTATTGATTCGTATCAAGTTTGGTACTGTATAGAGTGTAAAACGTCATTACGATATTCATGGTATTGAGATAAATTACAGTTTAACAATAATCAATGGCTCAGTTATCTAAGTTCCAAGATATTTATATATATATTTTTGAAAATGCAAAATATATTATGACGCGTATAATCGATTAAATGATAAGTTAAGAACTCTGAGACGACTTTTTGCAAGATATTTATAACAAATGGTCCAACGAAGAAACTGTTGTTGATGCAATCAATTGGCAAATTGCTAAGTCCAAATATAGAACATAAAACATGCGTAAACAGAAAAAAAATGTAAAATGAGAAAAATCATTTCGAACTTGCTATTTTTAGGTCTCTATTTATTATTATTTGAAAATATATATACATATTTTAACTAATATTTTCATTTACTGGAAGAAAATAAATAGCCGAAGAGATGTTGAAATAATGAAGATATAATTTGTTGTACATGAAAAAGGTCTATCGAATCATATCAGATGATGAGCCTCCATATCACACAAAGAGAACAAATAATTACATTTCCTGCTCCATTTTTTCTCCAGTTTCTAATATCGCATGATAATGTTGGCAAAGCATTTACCCATTCCAGTGCGTAATAAATACTGACCTAGGTTCTCTGTTGTCCTTGTCTCGTAAAATTAGTATTACAACTTTCTTTGCCTTCTGTGAATAATAAATAGAAGTTACATCCTAAAGTTTCAATGAATATGATTTTCTAATTCATCTTAAATTCCCACAGCCTAAAAAAAGTCTAAAAATTAGATACTCGTATACATTTACATTTGATTAGGAAAATAAATTTGTGGAATGTATGGGTTTTTTCTTGTTGAGAATGAAACATGTTTCAACCTCCTTGACACTCAAATAAGGGATATATTTATCCAAAGGAAGCTAATAATATCAAATTCTATCTATTCGAATGCTCTTTTTGTGTGAGATTACTTTTTCAGATCAATTTTATTTCTCACATTTCATAACGGGAATGATTATTCATTCCATGAAATTAAAATTTCTCATTACTTCTCAAGTCTAGCATTAGAGTTCACGCGACGCTTTGAATTCTGTTTGGTTTTTGTGGGCAAATCCTGTTGCAGCAAATCTCTTGTTGAGAATAAGAACATTCAATACAAAACTTAATCTCACAAAAATTTACTATTTGTGATTAAACAAAGGGGGTAGAGCTTACTTTAGGCTATAGAGATATAAAAAATTATAGACTTCGAAAATAAAATTTCAAAAATTAAGTAATAAACATTTGCAAGTTCAGATTTAATTTACAATATTTTCTTTTCGTACACAAAAAAGCATAAATTGAAAAATGAATTGCGCTTCATAGAAAGCTTTTGAAAAAGTGTTTTTAAATAATTATGTTTGGCTTATTACAGTTAGTATTTTTACGTATTTTTTTATTTAATTGCTAAAAAATGGAAGATTGAGAAGATTTCAAAGATACAAATGGGTTCGGTGTATTAAGGAATGTTTTATTATTGGAGCAAAAGCGATAGCATCTTCTTTTAATATTTTCAATAAAGGAACATTAAAATTCTGATTTCCATCAAGTTCCTTTGAAAAATAAAATAGCTTTTACTCAAAGTAAATAAATAATTTCCTCGACATTTTCAGCAGATTATCAAATTCTCAAAATCTGCAAATTCCATGAAAAAAGTATTCGTATCCGAAATAAATGAAGATTTGATTTTCAATTTATCAGCCTGTTGTTTAAGTTTAAATAACAGCCAATTGTTCATATTTCATACGTTAAAAAATAAAAATTAATACCTATTTAATCATTTTACGTTTCCATGCTTTAAAACGATGGAACATGTCGTTATAAAATATCCTCTTAACTATATTTTGACACATTATTTGGAATTTAACTATCGAGTTTGAATGAAAATTTACTATATGAAAATATTTATCCTCAAATAAAAAGAAAAGTATCATTGAATACTTCTATGAAATCATTTATCATCTTAATATAATAATAACCTTTAAAATTGCTTCTATGTTTTTTCAGATTGGCATAAGGTTTTACAATGCAAGAATTTTACATTTGATTTTAGAGCGAAAATATAAACTTCACTCCTTAAATATTTTCATGAAATGATAAAGTAATTGCATTTTTCTCTGATAAACCATTTCCAAGGAAAATGGAATGAAGACGAGTTTTAAAAATGCATTTATGAGTGCTCTAAAAAACAGGATTTTTATTCTAATTATCTTCAACTTTTTTATTTATAATTCATTATGATGAATATTTAGGATTGGAAAACTCGGAAACTTTTTTAAATGTATCAACAAATCATGCAATTTTTATGGAAGCAAAATATAATTTAAACGATCGATAGATTTACAATTAAGGTTTGAAAGCATCAAAGCAATGTATTGTGATCGACATTCTTAGATCTGAAAAATTGAAAACTCTATCACATCAGGAAGGAAGTGAAAAATACAGTTTAAAAGTCAGGATATATATATAGTAATTTCATTCCACAGAAGAAAGTTGCAAACGTATTTGCGAAATTATTATCTTGTGAGAACATGGTCCTGTTTTCGTTAGGATTCGTTAGGTTTACAATAATTGAAGACAATAAATAATTGAAGTTCAAAATCGCGCAGTCTATATTCATCAATATTTTTAATCGCATACATTTTTAACTGCTTTTACCAGTATTGCATTATTATTATGCATGCTTCTTTGAAAGCAGGTGCATTTTTAAAAGATTGACGTAGAACTAAGACATTACAGCTGTTAGTTTCCTGGAATGTAATTTTTTTCGGAGGAAATGAAATAATTTAATTTTTATAATACGTTTACAAAACATTCTCTCGCGTTTAATAAAAATTTTAATAAAATTATTTTCTCTTTCATCCAGTGGCGAACTATCACTTCATTTATTCTTAAGTGGGAGTATATATAACAGACAGAGAGAGAGAGACGCCTGGCCTCTTTTAACCTTGATGTTCTCACATGATAACTTAATTATCAAGCTATCATATTATAATGCGATCGTAGGTTTTATTTTTACTTCTTTTACTATTTCCTTTCCTTCTAATGAATGTTTTGACACAAAATTTAAACATAACCATACAAAAATGTAAGACAAAAGTCTCATATGCCTTGTAAATATTTTGTACATTTTAAAATTTAGTATTAAAACCGAATATAGTTTTTTTTTAAATTTGTATTTATTTATCAATTCTGTTTAATTTTTATAAATGAAAATGTATTTCTTATTTATTATAATAATGTGTGAATAAAATATTTTCTTTGGATCTTTCATATAAATCCAGATTAGCTGAGTTATTAGATTGATTATCCATATAACTATAATTTTATCTATTTATAACAAATACATGCAAAGAGTACCAAGATAAAATTTCTCATATCATTGGAAAACTTTGTGGAGATCTTCAGATTCTAACCTCACCATTTAACGGGGATTCGAATATCAGTGATTATCTAATAGCATTTCAACAAACGTTTTCACACCTATATATTAACCATAAATTTGTATCTATACCTATATAAGAGCTAATATTTATAAAAAAAAATAGTAGTGTAGCAATTCCTCATGCCAACATGAAATAAAATCCTTAATTTTATTTTTAAATAATTCGCCTTATCAATAATTTCATCCTCCACACTTCAAAATATTGGGTCGTTCGGAAAGTCATTTCGTATTTTTGTGTCAAAATGAAAAGAAGTTTTCGTTTAATGAATAAATTATTTATTAAATTATAAAATTGCCATTCTGGTCTAATACCTTTTGCCATATTTTTGGTAGTAACATGATTACACGCTCATAAAAGTTTTGGTCTTTGCTGTAAAAAAAAACTGATCGAGGTGGTTTTTGGCCTCCTCATTTGAAGGAAAAATTTTGCAAATCAGTTCTGGTACTGATGTACTGTTAACACATCTTCTCCACACATATTGGCTAATTTATTTCTGGCTTGACAGCATTTTTACCTTTTATATAGCAAAAAAGAAAAAAATGACGAAAATGCTGTTTATTGCTCTCCATATTTAAAAGGGCACCATCCAAAAACTACTGCGAAGAATCAGCTGCACTTTTTCACACTCAGGCCTTGCTATATCAGCTCTTAAAATATAAAATGATTTTGCGGTTTAAGTATGAAATTGGGTGCGAAAAATGCAATTAAATCCTTTGTCAGGAAAAAAACGAAATTACTTTCCGAACAACCTAATAGTATGCTATACACTTTAACAAATTTTATATCTTTATATAACATTTTAAAGTGTTATAAACTATTTAAAATTAATATATTTTTAATAAATCCAACCTAAAATCAAAAAAAGCAAAATATAATTTATATAATCTATTATTTTGCCGCACAAAAATGTTTTAAACATGATTGATCTATATTAGGATTATTTTTAAAAAATTCGTTTCAAGTACATCAGAATAACTTAAAAAGATTGCTATTGTGATTAATATGATTGTAATGCAGGTTGACATATTAGCATCGTAAATTATATCTGGAGTCCTTCATGATAAAAATTATGTATGTACATATATCAATCATGTCTGAGTCATACATGATGAAAATTTATATGTATAAAGTATGTTTGAATCATGTATGATGATTAGGCTATTGGACGTAGAATTACCAAACTGACTGCCCACTTCCTTCAGGATTAATAAGTATTCTCTAAAATTGAGTTCATAAATTTTGATATAGATTTTTACTTATATGGAGT
Organism: Argiope trifasciata; assembly: GCA_026543055.1. Lineage (NCBI taxonomy): Eukaryota > Metazoa > Arthropoda > Arachnida > Araneae > Araneidae > Argiope > Argiope trifasciata. Next base: position 1,300 of record JAPMOQ010024544.1, on the reverse strand, counting down.
ATTAAGTAAGGTATGGTGATCGTCAAAAAATTCGCGTTTTTGGTGAATTTTCACGTTTTAGATATTTCTGAATTCGAAAAAGACATCTCCGGTTCTATGCATATCTTTTTGTCTGCTAACACAATGATTCAAAACGGCTTTGAACTAGATTAAAAAAATTTGGGACAAATATTTAACACCAAATCCCTAAAATTACATCCAATCGTGAGTTTAATCCCTTTGGAGACAGTCTGAATAGCTATCGTGTACAAGCGAACTTAATAATGATTAAATATAAAACATTAAATAAAAAATTTGAAACACAGATTTAATATCTAAAGTGTAGCTGGTTAGCAAATTTAGGGCAAGATAAAACTCGCCCTAAATACATATTTGGGTGATAGATTACATAAAATTATCCGAATCAGGCAAATGATCCATGTGTCGTGAATATCTTTAGGGAATGTCATGCAAGCCACTCTCAACTTTTCAGAAGATGCACAATTTTAGGCAAAGGGAAGATTGCTACACTTATTGCAATGTAAATATAACAGAAAATGTGAAGTGACCCTCTCACTAGTTGATAATAAATTAATCCAAATTTTAAAAGTCCCCTTAACTGAATATGACCATATCATTATTTAAAAAACCATTTTCACATTAATAATTCAAAAAAATTAACTCTTAATTAACTCTGACCATATCATCTCATATTTTAAATCATACATCAACCTATAAACTTGTGATTAAGTTCCAATCTTGAGAAATAAGTAAGCTTTTTTTCATGCATTGGAATAAGCTGTTGGTAAGATAATCTAGCTAATGATAATCTAGCTCTAGATAATCTAGCTCAAATCTAGCTAAAATACAATTTACTTGTGAACTCTCCTTTGACCAGAGACACTCTGTGTTTTTAACTACAATAACATATTTAATTTCTTGTATTACCCTTTTACCCTTTTTACTATTACTTTCTATGTTTTTCTATTGTAAAATAATATTATGATTATTATTCCCTTCTTACTTTTTTCCTATTTCTTCTATCATCTTTTTTATCAATATTTCCTTCTTAATTGGTTTTAAAAATTTGCTTCTTTAAACAATTTCTTGTACAGCTTTTCGGTCGCTTTTTGTCTCCAATATACCCTGTTTAGTGTCATTTTTCCCCATATAAGAAAGCTTATTTTTTGTCAAGAAAATTTTAATTTTTTAAAGTAAATATTAATTACTGGTGTAATGATTTTTAGCACATTTTCTATGTTTATCTATATTATCAAACATACTAACGGAGAATTTTCTCCTGAAGTTTGGACCAAGGTGA